>CAJNSZ010000031.1:134325-257529 GCA_905329745.1 Rotaria sp. Silwood2 | reverse complement strand
GTTTTCAAAAAAAGTGAACGTAGTCTTTTTTCCAAAATTCACTCTGAAATGGAAAACACCATAGACTCTCAAGTTATTACTTTTAATAACAATCGATATTAGTTTTTTATGAGCCTGTCGAAACACACAATAGTGCATTAAGGCCTGCAGCTGTCAGTATAATGTATATTTACAACGACCTAATTTTCCATCTAGTTCAACGCTTATAATGATAGAAATGTTAAATTAAGATAAAATACAAGAAAGAAAAATAACGAGCGAATAGCAACGATACAAACAAGAAATAGGGCACCCGTAAGGAAAATAAAGACTTCTGTTCGAAATGTAAAAATAAATAAGACAGACTCTTACTTTGGTGATCGATTATCTTGAAAAACAATTGTTGTCCACGATAGATTTTTCCTTTCATCTATTTTGTATCAGTTTAATTTTGTGTCGTTATTATTATCGTTGTTCAGTTATTTGTTTTATTTGTGTATGAATAAAACATGTTTATCAATTCTATCCTGCAAAGATCATTCAGACATTGCAACAATCAAATCTAGATCGGTGGTTCATAGTGAACTAGCGTTTTCTTCGAATAGACACTAGTCCCAATTAGCTATTATTTAGCCTACTTAATATAGGGATGATAAAGACCTTAATGACACCTCATTGAGAGCACATCACAGTACACATATGCAATTTTTTCTCATTCACATTTCATATACTAGACTACCAGGTATGTATTCTTGCTTGTTCGCAAGGGATTTAATTTCTGTTGAGTGTGCTCGAGAACTTCAGTAAATATTTTTTACCATTTCGTTTTGGCGCTCAGAATAAAAGCAAAGAGCAAAAGTGTAAGTAAAAATATTGGAAGAGAAGAAAACAGATAGATGAAACAGAGGAGCAAAGACATTGTTAAAAATGTCAACATTTTGATTATATTGTTAAAATGCAAGATCTATATCATACGTGTGAACATAACAAGAAACAAAAATTGAACTTTCGGCATGCACAATTCTTTAACATGAAATCAATCTTCCATATTAGAGAGACAAGACTACAATAAAATCACTCTTACTTATTTTGACTATAGAAGATTTCTAACAAACGATATTTATTCTCTCCATCTTAATGTTTAATCAATCTTTAATCATTTTCTCAAAACGAAAATAGTGGTGAATAAAAACCTATAAACGAAACGCTAATAAAATAGCATTAGAAGATGAATAATTCTACGAATGATTTACATTTACGTAAATGTAAATTTCTGTTCAGATATAATCTTTTTTGCTGACTTCAATAATACGAAGTCACTTCACTATAATTATCAAGACAAACCATAGTAATTCTGTTCAATTTAATGATATACTTTATCAATTATGTTTTCTGCATGATGAACTGCTAAAAGCCATTTTCGCCATGCATACTTGGCAACTTGATAATTTAACCATGTTTCTTTTGTTTTAAAATCATTGCTATATATGAATATTTTTTTTCTACCCTACGTGTACACTAATATATTTTCGCTATAGTATACTTTTGCGAACTTACTCCACCCAATCTTTTGACTCTAATTCGCATATAAAAAAATGTGTCTTGAACAACCATTCTATATTATGATTTCGTTTCGAATATTTAACAAAAATTGAAATTTTCAGCTGTACAAAACTTGTTACCAATCTGGTCATATACAAAGGCATTACATCTATCAATGATACACGAAAACTCCAGTCAAATTTGGATGTTAGATGCATCTAGTTTCAAATCACGAATTCTTTGTGTATGATACAATGTAGTTCTTATGATTAATGAATGTAACTATTAAACTGGATTATATGAATAAGAGAGTTTTGTCATGTTCAAAACTGTCTTTCAAAAATTCAAAATCTTACAGAAAAGATGAACTTCTACATTCAATAACTCTATGTAGAGCTCTAGATACAAAGAATTGTTTAACTTATGGCTCAAACATGCATTTCACAACAACAGTGACGATACTTCACAAACACATTCTTTGCCTGATGAATAATGTTTAACTTAAGGTCATTCGATAGAAAATTAAATTTTGAACATCACAAAATAATTGAGAGAGTCAACACAAGCCAACAGATGAATCTTGTCGAGGCTTGCTGTCGAAACAATATTCAAAACCTTATTTACTGAACAATGACCCATTTTTAAATTGGTATCATTGGATATAGAATAAAGTTTCACATCTAACACAAAGGACTAGAGAACCAAAACAACTCAGGAAACGAATTCTGACAAGAAATGATGGAATACAATGCCAATTTCACTGCCGGCAGTTTTTCTCAGGTTCGAATTCACAAAAACATGAGCCCACAGTTTCCAACTCTCAATAGTATTAACAAAGAAAATTTTCATGACATCTGACTTCTTGTTATTTACTCGTATATGAAAAAGATTTTTTCAATGATACTGAAGAAATAATGATTGAGAATATATCATAATTATCATTTGAGTTAAAATATGTATGTATATAAAAATGAGATTTAGCTCTAAATAATCTAACTCACACAATGTTTATCTTTTATTATCTTGTAAATCATCAATCAAATATTAAAAAAGAAAAGAAAAATAAATCACGAATAGAATCATTTTACTCTTAATGTTTGAATTCTTTCTTGTGATATTTAAAATGATCTTCTAAAAATGTCATTATAAAATAATAACTATGATCATAACCAACTTGTTCACGTAATTCAATGGGAAATGAAGCTTTTTTACAAGCATCAATAAATCGTTCTGGAAATAATTGTTTATCTTTAAAATTATCATCAGAACCTTGATCAATTAAAACAGGTGCATGTGGCTTTGGACCATGATATGAAGCGACAAGTTCAGTTGCATCAAATTCTTTCCAAAGATTTTCATTTTGACCAAAAAATTTCGTATATGCATTAATACCCCATTCACTTTTTGATGCATTACAAATCGGTGCAAAAGCTGAAACAGATTTGTATTGACTAGGACGTTTAAAAAAACTAATTAAAGCACCATGTCCACCCATACTATGTCTAAACAAAAATGATTTTGCGTCAATTATATTACTTCGTATGAAGTTTTTTTACCCGAAAATTCCAATTTGTTTTGGATTAACATTAAAATTTTGAACAATTAATTCATAAAATTCTTCGTTAACATAAGAAAACATTCGATAATTCTTTGACCATTTACTTTCAGTTGCATCAATATAATATCCAGCACCTTCACCAAAATCCCATTTTTCACTGTCACCTTCGATTTTACAGCCACCTATATTTTCAATATAAACATACAATAAAAATATACATAAAAAACTTCTTTTTTTTTTTTCATACGAGGGCTAGTATCGGGATTTGCTACAATAAAACCATATTCTGAAGCTAAACGTTGAACACCAGATTTTGTCATGAAGTTCTGCTCCGTACAAGTTAAACCTATTCGATAAAAAAGAAAAAGTTTATTTTCTCTAATTTATAAAAATTCTAACAAACCAGAAAGAAATATTAATAAAGGCACTTGTTCTTTCTCAGCTTTTGTTGGAACATAAACACCAAATTTCATTTTACAGCCAACAGTTGAACTAAAACCAACAGTCAAATTTGAATTAAATAATCAAACGAAAACTTTTGTCTTCATATACCTTTCATGGCTATAAACATATTGATGACCATCAAAAGCTTTTGAACTTTGTTCACGAGTCAATGCCGATGATGACATTCTCAAAAAGAAAAAAATGGATAAAGGTATTTTTGACCGAGTGTAAATGTGAATTATTTTTTTTTATTTTCATTAACATGCAAAATACAATCATAAATTTAAAAAAAAAAGGATAGGAGTACAAAAACCCTTTCACCTAGTAGAGATGTTTGCAGGGTTTTAAGACACAAAAAAATGAATTTATGCTCGCAGAATTATGTTTCAGTGATCTCAAACAACAAGTGTGTAGATTAGAATAATAGGTAACTCAAAAAGACAAAAAAAGAAAAAAAAAAGAAACATACAATAACAACAACAGTAAATTACATCATGACTAGAGACAAGAGAAAATGAATTAAATAGATATATTTAAAGTTCTAATGATGAAAATAATCGACGACACATAACAGCAGCTAATGATGGACATTTATCAAAGTCATAGATAAGTTGACGTTGTTTGTCATTTAATTTTTGAAATACATTATTATATTGACGATCGAATGCATCTAGTTAAGAAAAAAAAAACATAATAATAACAGAAAGTATTTAATAATCATATTATAGAATATTCAATAGAATATATTTATACTTATAATATATCATAGATTTTTAGTTAGTTACTAGAGAATTATAATCATTTTACTGAATTTTTGACTTCGTTCTAGCCAGTTGGTTAAATACCGTAAAATATTGGTTTGACGTTAAATTCTACCCATAAGTGGTTTCATCATTATTAGACTGCTCTGAAAGTTTCTCTTCAAAAGCACGATTTCTTCTCGAGACAGTAAACGATCAAAACAGTTAATGGTCTGATCCATCACGCCTATGAGATGTGATAGTTTCTTGATCATCGAATGTTTTACGAGGAATAAAGAGTGGCAAACTGATGGTTATTTTTAAATCTGTGTCAAATTTATTATGAATTTCAATGCTTGAAAAATTTTTATTAATTGAAACAAAAAGGTTAGGAATTTGAGCTAATATAAACGTAATTGTTTATTCTTTTCAATTGTACCATTCGAAAAATAGCTAAGAAATCAGAAATCAACAATAAGAGATTCAATAAAAGTTTGTAACAATTCGAGATTTACTGCGGTCTGTTCGTCAATGTCAGATTATTTTCGTTTAAGTTTCTTAAAAGATCTTAATTTCGAAAACAGATTTTCTCATAAACTGCATTGCTAACTGCTTTTCTTGAAAAATACGTTTAAACCAAACATGACGGATACATTCGAAGTGAAAACTTATTCAATAGAACAGTATTAACTCATATCCAGATCAAATAATCAGATTTTTCCAGATTCAATAATTGATTTTGTATAATAAGACAAAAACAAATACGCATCAAGTTTTAGTGCATGGCTCTTATGTCCTCAGAGGATCTTTTAAGATTTCTACACTAATACTCGATATAAATTTGATATAGTGCGCAAAGTTTTATTCCATTGTTTTACATTGATTCTGTAATTATTTACGAATCTAATAATAAAATTTCTTACTATAAACTTACCATAAGAAAGTTTTTCACGGCCAAGTGCAACAATAGCTAAAAATAGAATTTCTCTGTACATTGAACGTCGACGAATACGACGACGTATTGACTTTGATGATTCTTTAATAAATAATCGAATTGGATTGTATAGATCATTTTGTTCAATACAAGCAACTATGGATCGTATTACTCTACGATGAAATAAAAAGAAAAGCAGACAAATCAATATTATATTTTATTTTATTTTCTCGACTAATAAAATCAGTGAAAAAAAAATCAATTTTTAATATCTAGGATATGTGAAAAGAATCAATTACCGATTTGCGTTATTATCAAATAAATCGCTAATATATGAAGAAAATAATGGGGAGAAAAAAAATACATTCTTCAATTAATCTTACTTTCCAGTAACGGTACTATGTTCGTCCGTAATTAGTGCATTGGCAACTGGTGTATGGCATCCATCTATAATTAAGAAAAAAAAACATAGATACATTCTAACAGCCGAGTCAGAACACTAGCATTCTTCTTGTTTCCGATGGGCGACAGATGACGCCCATGGTACATGCTTAAGACCTACAAACGATGGGCACGAGATAAGAATAAAACAGAGATATAAAGAGGTAGGAGAAATGCAAAAAAATTATTTTATTGATATAATCATAAATATAAAAATTAGATATTTTTATTTAAATAATACTTTTGTTTTTAAAACGATCTCCTTGTTGAGAATAAAGCAACAAAAAAGACAATATCTAATAGTTAAAGTATATGAATTAGCGGATAATAAAATTACTCGTGTGTGTATATCTTAGTGTCTTAACCCTTTATCACCTGTTGTCCTTCGCAGAAAAACTAAGATATTTGATATAAAGATTGCCACCAAATCTTATATTCAAAGTCGAATAGTTCTTCGGATTAATATAGTCTAATAGACAATATTAGCCTGAAAACCTATTGGCTTTCTAGCACAGAATTTTTCACAAGATTTCAGATCAATCATTAAAATGTCATCTTCAATGGATATTCAGTCTTAAACAGTTAATATATACGACAGAATTATTTGAAGATGATCAAAAAATTGTTTTTACAATTAACTATTCAACTTATCAGTATTATATATTATCTTTCAGAGTAGAAATATGAATTTTTATCTCGTGCGCAACTTTCTGGATTCCACATATATCATGTTATCAAGAATACACGATGTCAATAGAGAGCAGTATTTTCCACAACCATTTCGAGAACAAGAGAAAAATGATTGTTCTAATTTTGTCGTTAGATAATCTACTAGCGACTTGTATCCTAGATAATATAGCACATGTAGAAAAAACTCCATCTGCCACTGCCTACTCATAACAAGAAAGGCTCTAGTGTTCTAGCTCTGCTGTTAATACATTTAAAAAGAAAAAAAAAATGTTTTTCTCACCATAACCATCATGTTCCCATGTTTTATACATTGGTTCAGCAATATCACTATGACTAATTGCACTATCCCACATACAACGTATACGTATTGAAGTTTTTTCACTAATAAGTTCTTGTCCCAAAACACATTTATTCTTTTTAAAATCTCGTTTAGTTTCATTATCTAATGGATATAATAATGAACGTAAAAGCATTTGAAATAAATAACTTGATACATGAATGCGTCGAAAAAACCAAATCTAAATAAATAATTATTAAAATAAAGAAAAAATAATTAAATTTTAATATATATATTACCAAGTTCCAAAATAATATTGGATGTTTTTCTTTAAAATCCATTTTATATAAATCACTATTATTGTGATCAGGTGTTTCAATTATATTTTCAAGTTCTTTACGAAGAACAAGTGGACTTAAATAGTGTACCGTTATAGCTGGTGAAGATGATTGAAGACGACTAGAAAAAAAAACAAAATAACAATAATCAAGTTGAGACATATATTTAAAATCCACTTCAACATAAAGTGCTGAATACCATGCTTTTTCTTGAGTTACAACAATTTTACTGAATTGTTGAGCTAGTACAAAGTGCATCATTGAAAATCACAGATCACTATTTCGATCTGAAAGTTTAGCTAGGAAGAGATCTGATAATCTCTATCATAAACTGAAAGCTTCACCTAGAAGGAATATTTTCTTTTCAAGATATCAGATTGTGAACCTCTATACATATGTTAAGAAATATTGAGTTTTCTTACAAAATCTATTATTAACAGAATAAAACATTCGTTCGAAGTGTATACCGTGCACTAGATCAAAAACTCAGTAGAATTATTGTCACTCAAGAAGAAAACAATAAAAAGACGAATTATTACCGATTTTGTTTATTTTCAATGGACTCTATCTTATGGCAAAAGTCTTGTCTCAAATACCTTTTTATCATTTCGAAAGATTTTATTGCAAGTAGAAAACCTATGAGTAGAATCCCTGTGGAACTAAAATGTAAAACATGACATAACAACTTTTTCTAATCAAAAAGAGATTGCTTTATTCTATAAGATATTTCTTCACCATCTTTTTACTTAATCCTTCAGAAATGACATGAGGAAGTAGTTCATGTATTAGAACGAGACATAAAATCTTCAACCACATATCAACAACGTCTGCCACGATCTGGAATGGTTCGAAATTTCTAACCCTTTACTTGAGTGCTTCGCAAAACAAATACTGATTCTAGCTTAACATAAGACAAATACTTTTGATATGTTTGTGCTTTATTTACTACTGAAAGCAAATGTTTAGTTAATAGACTGGAAAATGTATTAAAATAAAATTCTTATTTAGTCATATAATAATTGCGTTCTTTTTTCAAGTTTAAGCCTTGAATCTCGGAAAACAAATGTATTAAATAAAACGAGTATTTTTAAAATTTCTAAAAATTCGAAACAAGAAAAAAAATAAAATCTTACAATGATTGTTTCATTTTTTCAATCATTGCTTGTTGTGTAATATTATTCGTTGGTGTTGTTACTGTCGAATCATCTTTTCTATAAAATAAAAATTCGAAAAATAAATTTCTTGAATTTTTTTTCTTTTAAACCTACGTTGAAGTTGCATTAGTATTCATGACAGTATTCTCCTAAAAGAAATAAATAAAAAAAAAAAAAAAAGTCATTTTGTAATTAAATATTTTTTTTTCTTTTCTTACTCTTATATTAATAGCTAATTTTGGTATTGTTTTTTCTCCACAATGAACACATATTGTATGTAATTCAGAATCATCTGGTGACCATCCATTCATTATTTCTTCATCATATAAAAATTGATTACATGCTGAACATCGATTACAACTACTAATTTCAATAATTCGATTTGGTATATGAGAATTTTCATCATTATTATTTATTAGTGGTATTGCAACACTTGATGGATCAATACGTAATGCTTTGATATCATTATGTATATTATTAATATCAATACCATTGATATTATTTGTATTTAATGATGAACTATTTGAGCTTTGTTGCGAAATAAGTGATGATAAACTACCACGTAATTTACTATTACTATTATTTCTTGCCAATGTTCGTTCTTTAATGATTGTAGGATTTTTAACTGTATAAAGACTTTTCGATTGTGTTAATGGAATGGTTGTAGATTTAACTGATGTTTTAAAATCAGTAAAACGATCTAATGCAAATGATTTAATTGTATTAAGATTTTTTGGATTATATAATGCTGAAAAACCACTTTGATTAAATTTAGCACGTAATTGTATTATTGATGTTGGAATATGTAATAAAGATGTTAATTCTTCTTGTTCTTCTTCTTCTTTTGGAATAGAATTTCTAGTTGATTTTATTTCAGTTGTAGAAGATATTGAACTAGCAAAAGGTTTATCCATTATTGAAGGTGTTCGATTAGTTATTACTTGAGGTATAGGAACTTTTGCAGTTGGATTAAGTAAACCAAGTGGATCATTAGATAAAACTTGTGTTCGTGATGTTAATTCCCATTTAATTGGTGTATTTGATTGGGCTTTATTATCAAGACATGAAATTGAACGACGTGCTGATGGTTGTTGATTATATGTTTGAGAAGATTTTGGAGCAACTGGTAAACGATATGAAAGCATACCAATATCACCTATTTCAATATCACTTGTTGTCATTAATATACCAGCATCAGATCGAGCTAAATAAAAATCATGTTTGTTAGAGAGATTCCTGCGGGATTAATACGTAAAACATGATGTAACTGTTGTTGTTAATTACATAGAAATTATTTTATTTTATCTATTTTGAGACATATTTATTCATCATGATTTTTCTTAATCATCGAGAAAAGCAAAATAAGGAAGAAGATCATATAACGGATGATCAGAAAGCTTTTAGACAAAATTTTAGTTCATTTCTGATCCGCTAGAAAGTATTTTCTATGAATCAAAGGATATGAGTTAAGATACTCTTTTCGAACATGACTTCAGAAATTTTGTCTCAATCGTTGTTCAAGAGTAGTGAAATAATCTATGAAAAAACCGAAGAATTAGTTTGGATGAAAAATTTGTTGTATTTTCATTATTGTAATTCGAGATTAAAAAATGGAATTTTTATGTATATATTATCACATGAGAAGTTAACCTTCAAAATGTACTATTTGAAATGATTTTTCTTTTATCTTTCGATAAAGTTTAACAATTTTTATTTTTCCTAAATAATCATTTTTGAAAAAATCAACCAGAATTTTACATTAAAAGGAGCTCTTGAAACAATGCTTGCAGCATCACTTACGGAAAACCATCTGAGATTATATCTCGTCTAGCTCCCTTGTTAGGTGAAAACTACAACTTACATTTTGTAAAGTAGAGTGTGCTCTACAAAACGATTAACTTCGACAATTGTTCGCATGTTCGAAAAGGGATGTGTAAAGTAAATAAAAACCTATTAACTTATCATTTGAAATAATTTTTCAGGCCTTTTAAAAAGACCCTCAACTACTCTTGAACAAACATATTGTTGAAAAACTTTCTAGTCACCTATTACTAATATACGATTTGTGATGTGGGAAGGAAAGGTGCGTCAGAATTTCTATCTCTATATTTCAATATTTCTTTTAGATGTTTCACAAAAAATAAGCACATAAGAATTTCGAAATGAAAAATTAATAAACCTGTTTGATGAGCAATTGATTGAAGTGAACTAAAATCAAGTTTAGATGGCATATCAAATATATTTGATAGTGAATTTTTTTCTGTTGTTTCTTGAATATTAATATTGTTATTATTATTTATATTTGTTGTACGAATTATTTTAGTATCTGTATATCCATCCACTAAAAATAAAAGAAAAACAAACAATAAAATTTAATAAATAAAATAATCTTTGTTGTTTTTTTTTCTTGTACTTGTCGGTAATTTTTTAAAAGCCATTTTTGGAAAAAATGGACTCTCGGTTATATCTTTTATTGTTCCAGCTAATGTTGATAGTACACTTGATAATGTATCATCTTGATTAGGATTATTTCCACGATTATCTAGAACAATATTTATTAATAATTTTCTTTTTTCGTTTCAAAACATTATAGTTAAAATAAACCTTTGAGATTATCGGTTGAGCCAAGTGTTCTAGTAGCATGAGAAGTTGTTGGAATACAACTTGAATTTGAAAGTAGAGCATTAGAATCGGTACTCATTGCACCATCACTATCATCATCATCAAACGATGATGTTGATGGACGACGATTACGTTGATTATGTCGATAACGATGAGCATTTTTAAATGCCCATACAGCGTGAATTACAGAACGTAATGTTGCCCAACGATCACGTCGTGCCCATGTACCTTGATAAACAGCCTAAATAAGAAAAAAAACAATATCCAATAATTATTTTTAAATTAGATATATTTTTTTTTTACTTTATTATAAGCACCATATGTAACAGCATTCCATTCCACACCAGTTTTTTTCATAAATGAATAAGTTTTCACAGCTAGTATAGGATAATCATAAAGACCACATAATTGAATAATAACACGAAAACAAATCTAAAAATAAAAAAAAAAAATTTTATTGAATAGTTTCTTGTTTTATTTTTTAATTCTCTTCTTTTACTTCATCTGGATTTGTTAAATGTTGTCGATTCATTTGTACAAGAATTTTATATGCATAATTTAAAATATCTCGTGGACTTGTATAACATTCAATCATAGTAGGTAAATTCATAAACCATAGAGAATAAACACTGGATAATAAACAATAAGCCCATTGTGTAGGTTTGGTTTTATTTTCACGAGCGACCTTTTTAAGGAATATAAAAAAATATTTTTACAGTGTATTATTCATTTAAAAACAAAAATGATTCCATTCTTGTCTGATATTTTTCTACAACTTAGATGAATAATGCAAACAGTCAAGACTACAAGAACGTCCAGATTTCGTATAAAATCGAAGCTTAAGTTTTTCTTTTTTATCGAAATCCATATTTTTTTTTTTACATTGATCATGTTGAAATTTTTGTACTAAGAATTACATTGTACACTTAGAAGTTTAATCATTCTTTCATTTTCATATTTTAGTACAACATGATCAAAAAGGAGTATTGAAATGCTTACAGAAAAATTTTTTTGCTCACTTCCACTTGCAGACCGTGACTTACCTTTTGACATTTATCTCTTTCAAATTTCGATCGTTTTACCATAGGACTATTTGGTATAAGTTTCACTGATGATGTTTGTGATTGTTCTTGAAGTAATTTTAAATTTGTTATATCATTTTTTTGTTGACCATGTATTTTATTTCCATTATTAATAAGTTTATTATGTTTACTTATTGAATCATTATGTCCATTAGTTCCTGAATGATTTGATTCAATAAATTCTGGTAATATTAATGTTGTTTTTTCACTTAAAAAATTCGTTGTTGTATCATGTATATCAAGTAAATAAAGTGTTTGTTGTTCATTATTTTCAATACTTGTTTTAACTTTAGTACAACATTCATCAAAAAATGCTAAACTATAATTATGATGAAGATTATCATTAATTAATGTTGATTGATTTAATGTACTTGATGATAAAAATGAACGTTCTTCTATAAAACGACTAAACATTTGTGTACGTAAAATAAATAAGTAAAATTTAGCATAAGATGAATCTCTTGAAAGTAAAAATTTATCAAATTCAAATAAAACAGATGCATCAGTTGATAATTGATTTGGTCGACGTAATATTGGACGTAAAAATTGTTTATAACCATAAAAACATGTACACATAAAACGAAGAAATACATCACGTATTCGTGTTTCCATGTTACGTTCAAGTTGTATCATTTGTATACGTAATTCAAAATCATTACGATTACGTTTTAAACGTGTACGAAGATCATATAAACGTTGTTGATATGTATTAAGCACTTGTGATTCGATTTCATCTAATGATTGTTTTAGTACTTTAAACTTGAAAATAAAGAGAAAAAAAAAACAATTTGATAGATTTAATAGAATACAACAAGGAAAATAAATACTTACTGGCTTTTTTGGAAACATTTTTACTGACCAATGTTTTTGTTCTTCAGTTCTAAATTAAAAAGAAATTTTTTTCTGACAAATTGTTCATGATTTTAAATTAACTCTGATTTAGTTTCGATCGTCTATAGTTATCGAGGTGGTTGGATTCTTTTTTGCCATTAGATAGAGTAATATTGCATATGTCTATCTGTGTAACATTCATTAGATTCGAAGAAATTCTTCATGGACATTTTTTCATTGTCCATTTCTACGACTTTTTTATAGTAACCTAGGCTCAAATTACACGAAAATGTAATCCAAAGAGTGTGAACATTTCTTACACGATTGTTCCATTCTTATCTTGGATTTGTACATCAAGAAAAGTGTTCTAGAATCTGGAAATTCTGTGGGAAATACAGTTCTCTTAGGATTGCATTTTTGTGTAATTTGAGTCTAGATTACTATGAAAATTGATAGAAATGGGTAATAACCCATGGAAAGTTACTCAAAAAAATAGTGATTGGTATTTCAATGGAAATCCGACAATAGTATGATGTCAGAACAAAACAGAAGATTCATCTAGCAAATAGATAAATTTCTTTCGCTTTCGAAATCTTCCGTATGGTAAATTACGAGAGTCAAATTACTTTTCGAACAAGATGATATTCATTTTATGAGTAATAGAAAAATCTAGAATTGCTTGGTCTTCCGCCTCTTTGTTTTTCAGATGTCAAAATTTAATTGGATTCTTCAACAAAAAGCGCCGTGGACTTCACTTAGATCATACGGGAGTTTCGACTTTAAACTTTGCACGAACAAAGTTCATAATGAGATTAGTTCATTGGAGTTGAATATCTCAGGATCAGAAATATTAGAAAAACTAACACTTGTAAAATTCATTAATCTTATTAAGAACTTTGTTCATGCAAAGTTTGAAGTCAAAAACCAATTTTCCACATGATCTGAGTAGGGCTATAGTGCTTTGTTGAAAAATCCAGTAAAATTTCGATATCTTAACAACGAAGGCTTGGAACATCGCTTCGATCGAAAAGCGAGTTGACATTGAGAGAGGTTTCCTCATTAGTTTTACTCAATTCTTTCATTCTCATTCAAAAAATGATTATCTTGTTAAGAATCTAACAATTGCTCCGAAATACAAACAAAAGAATTCTTCGTGTTTGTTTTTATTTTTCTAAAAACCAATATAACAACATTAGAAGTTATTACATCTCACAGTATCCATCATGTTTTATATAAGATTGATCAATGTTTTTATTCAGCGATGGGATAGTGTTCTCCCAGAGTTTAAGATTATTGTACCATATACTATGCATCTGTGCTCGTAAAAATATATGTTCACCTCTCCAGAAGAATAAACACTGAGACTCTGACTATAATCAAATCTAATTGTTTCATATGTTTTATAATCTTACCCTCCAATAATAATATTTGTATCAAGATCAACACATACAACATCAGGAGGTGGTTCACATACATCAAAATAACGTGAATCGATTCCTAAAAAAAAAAACCTAGTTGAATGATTGATAAATATATTCAAATCGTCTTACCAATAATAAATGGACATGGTGCACTTAATACATCACTCAATGCTAATGGACATAATGGTATATACGGGCATTGCCATTGGAATGGAAAGAGCATCTTAAAAGAAAACATTTTTTGTTTTGAAAAAAAAAAAAAAAAATAATAATGTTCTAAATCTTTTCTTACATTATTCACCGCTTCAACAACACCTGTCAATACTGATGATCTTAATGAATGTATAAGCAACTTTGATTCCAATAAAGCATATAAAAATAAAGTTAATGTATTATCTGTTCCTAAATTTTTTAAAAGATCAACAAATGATGCACCATTTTGTGGTAAACCATTATCTTCTGGTAAAACAATTAATAATGGTTCATCATATTGGACAAATATTCTTGGTTTTGATGGTGATGGAAATGGGACATGATAAAAAAAATGTTTTAAATACTGTTCAATTAATGGTATATGATCAATTAATTGATTAACATTTGATGTTGTCATATTTGATGAAAAAATTAATTGATATATAATAAATAAAAATCGTCTTAATGTATCGAAAAATGGATAACGTGAAAAAATAACAACACATGTTGATGCATATAAATAATCGTTATCAGTTTCTAAACGATTAATTAAATCATTATTTGTTAATAATAAACGATCATATGCATTAAATAATTCATAAAATGATATACAAGCACCATATTGTTTTGTATGTGATAATAGAAATGTTGAAAATGTTGGTGCAACACTTTGTAATGTTACTTTTGATGGCCATCGTTCAATAAATGCACCCATTGGAAAACAGAAAAGAGGAGTTTTATCAGGAAATGTATAATATGGGTTATCATCTGTTGGAGGAAATGTATAAAGAATACGTGGTCGATATTGAATACGTACAGGATAGATAACAGATTTTTTATAACAAAGATAAACGTTTGAACCAAGCATTGAACGATTTAAATTTTTATTTATTTTATTAAATGAATGTGGAGGAGTTTCACCCTACAAGAGAAAAACAACTTCTTACTTTTAAAAACAATGTTCAGTCTTATTTCATAGAAAAATGCGATTTTTACTTCTTTAGAAAGAAAAGATGAAGACATGCTGAATCATGTAGTACAGATTACTTTCAAAACCAATTCTTCGTATTAGATCGCGAAAAATAGAGTTTTTGATTTTTTAGAAATATAACAAGACTGCAATTGAAAATCTGTAAGTTTCAGGAAGACATGAATAATTAATGAATTTTAGCTCGTAAAAAAAATATTATGGAAACTTAATTTTCAATTTCTTTTATCAAAAGACTCTCTCTCTAGATATTTAGAAGTAAATTTTTTCCATACCTTGCTCTCAATAATAACACAAATATCTGTAACAGCTAATGTATTACATAAAATCATTGAAGCCGCTCGTCGATATGTAATTAATGTACGTTCTCTACTAAATGATGAGCTAAATATACTAGCTGGATATCCGTGTGGTGTTGTTTCAATGACTGAAACATTTTCCATAACTCTTTCTCGTCCTTCAAATAAAATTCCAACATCTGTTATTGGTGGTTTATCACGTCCACGTCTAATACATAAATACATTTCATGATTACGTAATCCACTATGATTAAGATTGGCTGAGAAATTATTTGGAGTTGTCCATATTGTTTCATAACCAGCTGGTGGATCTTCTCCATGTGTACGATCAATAATAGCTAAATCAACAATTGGTTGTTGATGTTGAGGCGTAAAATCATATGTTTTAGAGGATAATTGTAAAGATGTATCTGTTGTTGGTGATGATGCTGTTGGAATTAATTCATCACGTTCAATAGGACCTGTACTTCCAACACCAATAAGTGCAAAATGATCAACTAATCGTTTGTCATCCATTCATTCTTATTCTAAAATAATCAATGTTTTGTTTTTCATTCTTACTTTCATTCAATATCATCGATCGAAAGAAACCTATTTGTGTAAATTAATCTTGAAATGATATAAAGAAAAAAAGGAAGAAAATAAAGAAAGAGAAAAGATAAAAAGGAACAATGGATCAGGTAACATCACACGTTTTAATAGTGTGCCTTACAGCACAAAAAAGGAAACGAACAAAAAAAAAAAAAGAAGAAGTTTATATTTGTCTTTTTCTTTTTTTTTTTCCAAAGGATACACCATGAAAATATTCACGTGAACAACAAAAGATAAAATGAAAAAAAGAAGAATATGTTCGCATAAAAGCTTTTTTGATGATAACCATTGCACTGTTCTAAATTGTACAATCATTTTGTATTTTATTTTTCCTAAAACCAGAAATAAATTTTTTTTTTTTAATTTAAAAATGAAGTATTTTGTTTACCTGTTTAAATCCATCAGATTTATATATTATATATATACAAAAAGAAGAATATTTATCGTTACAATATCAAACAGCATCATCATGATACCACCAACGTGTTTTTTTGGGATCATTAGATGCTGTACGGACATACCAATCGTTATCAGGTGGACGACTCTAGAATATAATTAATCATATTTGACGTAAAATAATTGTAAATATTCTGATTGAGTATGATAAATAAAAAACAGAAAGAATAATCAATCAAATATTATTTACTTATGTTTCACAATATTCTACATAGAGAAATCTCTTCTGTGTTTTTTTTCTTTGATTCAATTGTTTATAGTCTGTTAATATCTATTGGGTTCGTTTTTTAATCAATATGAATTAGAAACAAGATTATCAAAGAAGTTAACTAATTAAAAGTAAATTATTACATTATTTTCTACGATTTTAATTAATCGTTCTCAAAAGTTTTTATTTATTGACATGTACTTATGATTAAATTCAATTTTATATTAACCTTATCACGATCACCTTTATGACTACCACTTGTCGTGTATTTGGGATTCGTGCGACTCCCAATTGACAAAATCATTATAATACACGAAATTTGTTATTAGTTTACCATAGACATGTGAAGACTTAAATTCAAGAAGAACAAACAAAACATCAGTTACTTTCAATAATATTTATTTAGTCTTTTTCTATAACCTAATCATTCTCTATTTTTAAGGCATCTGAAATCATGCATCACTATTCAGTATTCACATGTACTTTGAACTGCTCTATATAAGTAGAACAATTGCGTATAATTGACTGATTTTATCAATGGACTGTACTGACGAGGGAACCTCTTCAGCTGTTCTCTTCCGATTTCAATTATTTGTACTATATAGTGTTGTAATAAAATGCCTTAAGAAGGATTTCGTTTTCTATCGAGATTTGACTAAGCTATCAAATTTTTTTCTAGAGGCTGCATATTTTTGGAAAATTCGGATTTTTGAATTTTGATTTGAAACTTTCTTTATATAGAGAACTCAACTAGACTAACTTCTATAGGAAAAAAGTTACAAGTTTTGAATAAAATCTCTTCGAGATATGAAACTTTCACAAAATGCATGTTGTATATACTAGATCCATAGAAACGAGTCTATATCTTAAAGAGATTTTGTTTAAAAACTCTGATTTTTCATATAAAAGCTAATCTAGTTGAGTTCTCTATATAAGCAAAGTTTTAGATCAAAATTCGAAAATACGAGTTTTTCGAAAATCTAAAGACTCCAGAAAGTAGACACATAAAAAACTCGATAGCTTAGTTAAATCTCAATAGGAATCGAAATCCTTTAAGCGATTCTATTAGAATACTCTCGTACAATTGTTGACATCGAAAGTGAACAGTTGAAGAAGTTCTCTCATAAGTATCTACAATACATACCTAAAAAAACATGATTTGATTAAATATTATGAATGTATAATATAACAATGAATCTCATTGGAATTCAAGCGAACCCAAGTAGTCAGTGAGAGTTCACATGTACTTCGAGATGGTCTGTTCAGATAAACGTAACTAGCAGATATTATCAGCATATTCTACTAGTTTTGATTCGAACATATCTGGAAAATGAGCGATTTCATCTAATATTGTATACTACTAATATTATGATGCAACTAGTTGCGATAGACCTGGACTCCTATTATTATTGTCAAGGTTATCAGTAAACCAGAGAAATAAATCATTTCGTTTATCTTACAAATATGTGATATTAACTATGATAATAGTTATATGATATCTCCTTAAGTGAAATATTCAAAGTATTTCATCATTGTATCGATAGAAAATAACTGTTTGAGAGTATCAAATTACATTCTACTATATGATAGTTTATGTAAATACAAACAATCAATATTACAAGTACATGCAATTAAAAATAACTTTTCAAAGAAACATTAAATTATACCTTATCTTTGCAACTTGAAAGCATAGATAAAATACTAAGACAAACAGCATTGATACTCAATGCTGGTGACCAATCATCTGTTAAAATTGACAGACATATATGACCGTTTGAATAAATATGTGGATGAAGAGGAATGTTAGAACCAATGAAAGTAACCTGAGAATACACAAATAAAAATCTCGATATATTTTTTGCTTTTTTCGTTACTTGTGGTGAATCAAATGGATATTGATCAGAAAATTTAAATAGTAATTGAAATTTTTCACCATCATATAATGTTCCTGATGCACCTTCAATATCAATACGAATTCTATAATGAAAAAAATAAAAACATATAAATTGTTAAGTAAAAAAACATTATACTCTTACTTTCGTAGATCAGAAAAATCTTCTACTACTCGACTATAAAACAAAAGAAAGAAAAACTTTAAATTCAAAGATAACTTTGTTAAGAATAAAAAGAATACATACATCCCTGGTGTTGGATTTTCTGTTAGTAGTTTAAGTTCTTTCGTCAGACGTTTTCGAACAAGATCAAACTAAAGAAAAATAAATAAAACACAATGTTATCTATCGAATAGATAAAACTAGCAATTAATTAATACAAACCGCCATCTATTGAATGTTGAAACAGAAAAAATAAATATTTCTATGATTTTCTTGAATTTGGAAAAAAGGATTTTTCTTGTCTTATTATAGCTATTTCATCTGAAAAAACAAATAAACTGTCCATCAAATATTTCTTCTTTACAATCGATGCCAATAGACATCCTTCAAATTCAAATATTGCATTTCAAAAATAGATCATGATGTAAAAAAAAAAAAAAGGAAAATTCGTTTAAAAAACAATGAAAAGAAAAAAGGCTTGAATGTATTTTTAATTATTATTTGGATACATCAGAAAAAAAACATCATGTGAAACAGAGATTCATATATTTTTTTTTTTTGTTTTCTTAAAAAACAATTATTAAAAAAAAAAAAAAGAAGACGTTTGCTATTTTCCATCACAGCACGAACAACACGTATGTACATCAGCATATTTATTGCAAAAGATTTTTGATTTAATGTTTGATTGACATTGATTGAAAATGAGGTGCCATTTTATCAACTTCTGACGATGATATTGGTTGATCGACTAGGAAATATAATTTATTTAAACGAAAAGTTTTTTTTTTTTTTTTTTTATAGAAATCAAATTCACCTTGTGTAAATTGTTCACTAAGGTCACCAAGAGCATTTCGTCGACCAGCTCGTCTTGCTGCTTGAAACATTTTCATATCTTCAGCTTCGGATATTGGAGGTGTTGTTTCATTTGTATTACTGTCACTTGTAGCCGACGCACTCATTTAATTAGGCTTTTATCTTACTTTTCCGTGAAGTAAAACGAAATTGAAAACAAGATTGCAATCTTTATGGTAGAGTTAATGAATAAGACTGAAATAAAAATAGATCATACCGATTAATCAGGTAATCGTCATTCGAACATCAATCATAATTTAACAAAATAATAAACAAAACGGGCGGCACAAGAGGGTTAATGTACGAAATCTATAATGATTGGTTTAACATCTATCGATTCATATTATTTGTATTTTACAGTAGATGTCTCTGATTATCATGGAAAAGATGTCAAAATTTTAATTGACATTTTGATAATTAATCATAAATGTCATTTACTATTTAATTAATTTATTTGAAGGAGTAATATTTAATAAAATAAGTTAATTAGCAAATACTGAGTTTTATAAAAAAAAAAAGTCTAGAAATCAGAAAGGAAATCAACCCTAAAAACACAAAAATGTCTAGAAAATGCTTAAAAATTCGAAGATAAAAAAAAAAAAGTCATGTATTCATTTTTATAGAAAGAAATTCATATTTTGAAAGAAGATAAATTATATTTAAGATAAACCTATCAATTTTTCCAGATTGAAATTGTTCACGAGAGTACCGCCACAAGTGATTCACAGCTTTTGCGCTGACACTTTTACAACAATAAGTGTGATCCAATCAGGCTAAAAAAAGACTAAAAGGAAAACGGTTAATAGGTCTTTCCTCCAGATTTATGATCATTTTACTAGATTTATCACTCATAGAAAGATACTTATCGAAAAACACAAAGTACGCAATTCTGATCTGCAATGTTTGACACATATAAATCTCAGGAGTCTTATAGTGATCTAAATGTTACAGTTAAAATGAATGTCTTTTACTTGAAATATTGACTCTTCAAAAAAAACATCTTCAGGGATACTACATGTCAAGAAAATCGACTTTTCTTCAAAACTCACAATGTTGAGAAAAAAGCGTTCATTTTGATTGTGACATTTATGACACTATAAAGATGATGAGATTTATATATGTGGAGAAAATTTCAGATCGAAATTTTTTACTGTGAGTTTTTGTTAAATTTCTTGTTATAACTGATAAATCTACTAAAATAGTCATAACTTGGGAAGAGAAACCTATGATTTTTATCCTATGAATCTTTTCATAATCTCACAGCTTCCTGCTTATTGTAAAAATATCAATGTAAAAGCTGTAATTTACTTGAGATAGTTTTCTCGTGAATCCTATACTTATGTTAATTTATTATTGCTTCAATGCGCCACATTTCATTCTATTTTGTTTGCCAGATATATTTTGATTCGGTCGATCGATGCATGTAATAATAAATAACAAAAAGATTGAAGCAATATTATTAGCATGTTCCTAGACTGTCTCAAGTACGATAAGACACGAATCAATTTCTGGAACGTTTTATTACATTCTTTATTGTGCAACTATGTTACGATGAATATTGAGTGGCTACTTAGTATGAAATATTCCTCAGACCCTTTTGTTAAAAGTTACCATCTGAATGATTATGCATGAGCAATACGATTTGTTGTTGATTAATAAAAGAAATTCTAATGAGAGTATTGATCATGCTTATATGAATAACCTTGTACTTACGAGAAAAATTGAACTTCTATTTAACTCCCTTTTTTCTTTTTTTTAAAGCTCTAAGACGATTCAATAACATCATATCTTACCACTTTTCCGTCAAATTATATTAGGCAAACAGACGATCGAAGAAGTATAGCGCATTCAGAGAGATATAGCCCTAAAAAATTTGGAACAAATAAGTTACTGTCAGCGTAGCGGAATGACACCCATTGAGTGTTCTTTTATCTTGAGGGCAAAAATAAATGTCTTCATAGTAGAATCTATAGACTTTAATTATTATGACGAATCTTTAATGTCTAAAAAAATAAAATAAAATAAATCAGTACATAAGCATTTATATGCAAACAATGATTAAACATTAAGGTTGTCAAGCGATGTCCAAAGAAAAATAATAAAAGTGAATTTATTTGATCAATTTCTACTTAGATATATATTTTTTTCTTTCTGTTTTCTTTGTTGACATATCAATAGGTATTCGTGAGGAGATAGATGAGAAACAAATGTTTGTTTCTAGGTTTCATCAAAGATCAAATGATACCATAAATGCCTATGAAACAATAAAAATTCTTTTTTATTCGGTATTTTATTTTTTTACGTCTATGTCGTTTCTGTCTCAAGCGAAGAAAACTTTTTCAAAAATATCGATTCATTCATAGTTTTGTTCTTTTTCACATTTTTATCAATTCACAAAAAGAATAGTTGAATGACTTTTTAAATCAGTAAAAAAAAAAAGAACACTATTCAACTTTTTTCTTTGAAAAAGAAAAAATAATAACGTCATCATAGAATCTAAAAACTTTGAGATGTTCCATTGTTATATATATTTCTTTTTTACTTACAATGTAATGTCGACACAACAATACTTGTCTTATTGCCCAAATGAAATTATTTACAATGTTTTGAGTGCCTTCCTCTTTTATGGCCTATATTTCTCTCTCTTTTTTTTTCTCGCTTATTCTCATCAGACTTTTTTTTCCTTATATTAAGAACAGACAGAACTAAAATATATATTAAAAACCAACGCTTGAATATTCTTATAATATAATGTATTTATGCTAAACCTGACATGCATTATAGGACATAGAGTATGCGTGCAATTACTTTTAAGATAAAATTAGACATACGATTAATTTGTACCCTAGAATACTATTCTATTAAACACCGGATATGTTAATTATCTTAGTTAATGAAAGTCAATGAAGATAATCACAATATTTATTTGATTCGGAAAGATTGAACATATATATATATATATATGAATTTAATAGCAATATGTTTATTGACATAAACAAAATCAAGGAACATTTTGTTTCTTTTTACATAAAATTTACATTGGAACCAAGACTTTTATTTTTATAATTATCTTAAAACAACATGTGAAAATAAATACATAAAAAATATTTAGAAAAATTCTTTTCCTATATATTTTATTCAATAATTATTTTACATGCTAGATCCTGAAATATTTTCAGTAAATAAAACATGATAATATCAAAGACCTTGTCCACACTAGAAAAAATAATAAGGTATTTATTTCGGATATAAATTTACATAAAAAGTCTACACATATGAATTTATTACATCAATCAGAATTGAGAAATGGCCACTATTATGCAGTCGAAGTGCATAATTCTAGCACGTGTTTACAAAACAGCAGGTCGCTTCTGTCTGTGTTTGATAATGACTGAGTGATTAATGAGATTTGTTAACAAAGTATCTATCATTTTAATTTACTTCTTTCACATACAGATTCGTCAATTATTATAGTATTACTTATTATTATGCATCAGTTTCTATTCATTTATATTCTATAGTTAGTCATATCGAAAATATCTATTTATCGATGATACATAGAAGCAACTTTATCAAGACACATTCATCATTTTAATTAATGAATCAAGTTCTTTCTTGATGATTGGTGCATTAAATTTAATTTTTCTCTGAAAAGTGCATTAAATCATCTGAATTAACTTTTCGACAAATCACGTTTCTTAATTCAGTATTAAATTTTTTAGTGTCGACAAGGTCAAATACTACGATGTCTAGTATAGTTTCCTAACAAACAGAACATTCTCTTTTGCTTGTTCACTAATTCCAAACCTTTTCAAGTTACACATGGGAATGCATACTATGCATGGAAATATTCTTATGAATTATTTCATAACTACGACAAAATAATACTCTTTTTAATTAATTATCGCATTATGAATGAGTCACAATGTTGAAAACACTAAAATTCAAATAAATATTTCTATTACTCTATAGATGTCACTAGTATATCGGAATAATATAAAGAAAAAGAACTTTGTTTTCACATTTTAATAAAAAAAATCATAAATTTGTCATTATAAAATAAAAATTATATATGAAAAAAAATTTATTGGATAAATGAAGTATTTGTCAACATAAATGGTTGTCATTATTGTTTATTGTTTTCTTTTTGTTTTATAAACGTAGAAATTCATCGTGTCAAATATTGACTATCTGAGTAGATATTTCTCTGTTTAGTAAAAAAACGTTTTCATCGAATGAAACCACGTTATAATCTTCGTACTCAATCAATTAAATCTCAGCTTATAACAAAAACTAAAAAATCTCCTTCAATATTAACATCTCGAGTGTTAGTATCGATTATTTTCAGCATCATATAAACGGAATCTTTTTTTTTTTGTTTTCTGTATCTCAGGACTAAAAAATTCAAATCTCGTCATTCGAATTCTGTAATCAATCAGGAAAATCGTCGTCATAGTTTACGTTTAACATCAGCTGTTAAAGAAATAAAAGCTCCATTTACTATTCATGAAACTAGTAATAAAATAAACATGACTTGCTAAATATAAAACATAACTTTTCTTTTTTCAGTACCAAAATGGCGTCAAGCAGAGAATGATACTGAAGATGAAAATCCATCAATAAATAATGATGATAGTTATGATGATTTACTTGCTCGACATCATCGACACATGCTTGAAGAACAAAAAGATCGAAAGTAAAAAGAAAATTATTTTTTAATTTTTTTTTTTTCAATAAATTATTCTATAGACTTTATGAACGTTATGTTCGTGGTCAACGAAGTCTCCGTCGTTTACAATGTCGTCGTACACACACAGCACATTTAAATGAAGCGACTAGAAATCGTTTATTACGTGAATTAGAACGTGAACGCTGTTATGCTATTCGAGATAAAATTTGTGCATATCGTAAGTTTTTGAATGAATACGTTAGAATATATATTACGATCAACATTCATCGCTATACTTTATTCACGATTCTATTCTTTACAAAAATGTATGAAAAATTTTACTGTTAAATTTTCAGCAGTAATCGAGATTTTTTAAGCAATTGCATCTCTAGACTTGTCTATGGATAGCAAGTAATACATTTTAACTTAATCAAAAGAGAGCTATAGTTCTGAGTAGTTAATCTTCACCTTCAACTATGTAGTTGCCTTCAGTCTAGTTTATTTCATTGGATGGTAATGTATATATAACGCAATTTATATAAAAAGTTCAAATAAATCTGTGATGCTGCTGAGCAAATGAGTCAATACAACTGCGCTGTAGTTTAATTTCAAGAGAAGTAAATGATGCATTAAACAGAAGTACTTAAACTTGAACAGAACTCTTTAATCGGGTCATTGCGAGAACTAAGCAAGCATTTAGTATCAATACTTGCAATGCATTCCTGTAGATAATTGAATCGTGAAATCTTTTTAAAAAGAAAAACACTAAGACATGATGATGAACCTTGACCGTAACATTATGACAATTCTTATCAGCGAACATTTTCAACTGACCAATCGTTTTCTCACCAAAAGATAGCGCAGTGTAGACTATTGAATATGGTCATGAGAAATCTCTTTGGGTCTTCGTCTAGTAAATAGTAAATTTTTATGTTTTGAATTGACTTTTTCACAGAAATTTCAACCATTTTATCAATATTTCAATGTGAAAATCTTTAAGCCGATATTATTTTCCTTAAAATTCATTTCTGGAAGACAGAAAAGATTATTGTCTTATAAGTAGTTCAATATATTCTATAATCTGAGTAGATCAAAAACGATTTTTGTTAGTCTAGAAAACCCCAAGAAAAAAACTTGAAGGACTTTCTTATAGTTATATTCAATAGTAAACAATACACTTGCTTTCAATAAGAAAAACCTATTTATTTTAGTTGCCAATCATACAATTGTATTTCAACATGGATGTAATATAGAATCGAAAGAACCTATAAATTGGTCAAGACTTGAAGAAGAAATTCCTCATAATAGAAATATTGGTACAATACATCAATTAGACGTAATGATTGGTAATTTAAAAAAAGTTATACGAAATTCAAAATCTTCTATGTAAGTTTATTTTGTTTTTTTCTTTTGTTGTAAATTAAATTTCATTTTAATCGAAATAATTATTAAGATCAAAACCTCGATTATCTGTCCGTGAACGACAAAAACAACGTTTAGCATCTAAGACTCTCAGTACTTCAATTAAATCAGATGTTTCACAAACAAATGAAATCGATCCATCACTTGTCATATCAAACTCAACGTAAGAATAAAAAAATAAAAATATATAAGAATTTTTTTTGTCTTATTTCAAAGTTTGAATATACCATCACAATTACCAATAGTATCTTTTTCACCTCGTGTACCCATTGTTCGATTTATCGATGATCAATATAATAAAATACCAATAAGTAATTCCCAACATTTAACATGTATACAAAATGTTTTATCACATAATGAACAATCGAATAATAATTCTAATAACAGACTGTAATAATAAAAAAAACAAAAAACATTATTTTTTTTTGTAATTGAATTTTGTTTCTCATTATTCTAGTGTAACTAATGAAATGTCAACGTCTATTTCTATTAGAAAATTAGTTCTACGTCCGAAATCGACACATATCAAGTATGAAATATAAATTTAAACATATAAGAAAATATTTTTTTTTTTTTGTTTTATTGATTTTTTAGTTTATCAGATTCATCTCCAACGAAAAAACGACCATTGGAAAAAGAAAATTATAGTGTTGTGACAAATTCATCAAATAATAATACACACTCAAATAGTATTTTGAAAAATACATCATCACCGTATGTAACAGCGAATGATCATATACCATACCGATCATCGTTGTTTTCTGTAGAATGGTATCGATCAAATATACCACGTCTCATTCGTCGTCTCGTTCCTATCCAAATACGAGAAAACATCCAATGATTAATAATTCATTAACAACACGTCGACAAACAAGACTTTCGTAAGTTTTGTTTATAATTAAAATGAATTAATTATAAACATATTTATATAATAGTACTATCTTTTATTTCAAATCGAATTAAGTATTTTTATTCTTGAAAAATTCTCGGAAAATTAATCTTTTTTTTTCATTCACCGATATACAGTCTTAAAAATATTTTATTGCGTATACAAAAAAAAAAAAATGAGACTTATAAGTGCACCAATAGGAGGTAATAGTATGTGACAAATATTCAAGAACAAAAATAGTAACAAGACAATACGTTTTTTTTAGGTGAGTGGTGGATGTCAGTTTTCTCTTCACATCTATCTCTACTCTCACACTCACATCCTATACTTAACATAGTCACTCAATGACATCTGGAGCATTTTCAACATTTTTTCTTTAGGTCAAATTGACATATACCTTAGGCATATTGTGAAAAAATTAAAAAAACTCTATTTCGTCGTGAAATTTTGTTTATAAATAGGTCTAATGGTTCATAGAGTAGTCTAACAATTTCATTAGAAAACAATGTTTTTTTTTTCTTGCTTGAGATATTGAATTTCAAAATACTATTTGAGTGTGTATTATTATTTGATGAATTTGTCACAACACTATGCNCTTGATCGAAGATGTTTTTACTCGATTCATAGCACTGAATGAACGTTCAGCTGTCGCTGTTGTTACACGAACGGTTAAATACAGACGTATTAGTGTTGTGCATTCGCAGAACATAGATTTACCAACAGATTATACATTGAGAAAATCACAAATAGTTTGAGTTTTAGCGATTTTCTTAATACCAAAATTATTTTCTAAATTAATAACTGAAAAATAATCGAGTATCATATAGACTAAGTATTAAAGAACAATCGATAGAAATTTTGCCGATCGTGTCTACATTAAAGATGAGACCTACAACTTTTTTCCAAATTAAATGAGCCTCCCTACGCCTTCTTCTCCGTTTTTTAGGGGAGGCTTGAGCCTCCCCAAGCCTAATGGGTCCGCCGCCTATGAGTCTAAGCGATACTATATCTGTGTTCAAGATGCTGAAGTTGCTGTCTTTGAGAATCAAATAATAATTTTTATTTCCTCGTATTCCTGTTGGAATCAATTTTTTCTACTCTAACCACTATTTTGATACTTACTAGCACTTATGGCAGCGAGAAAAATAGTAACATTAAACCTTGCTAAATCATTTTGTTACTCACTATAAATACTTCATGATAAAAATTCTATATTTTCATACAGAACCTGGTCAGGGTGCTGGTTTCTGGTATGTATACTTAATTCCATCTAAAAGGTTCTCGTAGCATGTATTTATCGTTTAGGGGTGATTATCGTAATTGTGATATACCTTTCTGGACTGTTCAAACTATTCTACAATATGCTTCTGAACTAGAAGATGTAATTTATTAACGAAATTCAATTTATTTTTGCCGAAAAATAGTATTAAATCTTTCTCTTTTGGTAGTTTGATTTCATCTATTATACGGGTGATTTACCACCTCACAATGTATGGAATCAATCTCGTGCAGATCAGCTATATGCGATTAAAACTATTAATCAATTATTAGCTACGACCTTTCCTAATAAAACTTTCTATCCAGCAGTTGGAAATCATGAAGCAGGTATTGTGTTAATCTATCTATTTTTTTCAATTTATTTATTTGATTTTCTTCTCTCTGTTCTATAGCACCTTGCAATATGTTTCCGACACCTATGGTTCGATCAGACAATATTTCATGGTTGTACGAAGCATTAGCTGATAGCTGGTTCACACTTGGTTTACCATCTGATACACGTGATACTATCACACGTGGCGCTTTCTATACAACAATTGTACGTCCTGGTTTACGATTAATATCACTCAATATGAATTATTGTTCATCCGAAAATTATTGGTTATTTATCAATGCAACTGATCCGTTGGGTCAACTTCAATGGGTAAGTTTTCAAATTAAACAGACAGATTATAATATACTTTTGATATTTTCAGTTGATACAATGGTTACAATATGCTGAAGATCATGACGAGAAAGTTCATATTATTGGACATCATCCACCACGTTCTTGTTTAGCAGCTTTTAGCTGGAATTTTCATAAAATTATCAATCGGTTAGAAATCTAAACATTTTTTTTTCTATATTTTTTAGTTTATATTTTTTAGATATGAAAATACTATTGCGGGTCAATTTTATGGTCATACACATAATGATGAATTTATTGTGTTTTATGATGAAATTGAAAAACAACGACCTGTATCAATGGTTTGATGTTTCTTTCAAACATTGTTACTCATTTTTTCATTCTGCTCTATTTTAGGCCTATGTAACACCTTCATTGACTACACAATCATTCTTAAATCCAGGTTATCGTGTTTATACAATGGACGGTGCCTATCCAGATTGTTCATATTGGGTACTTGATCATCGTACAATGATTATGAACTTAACTGCATCGAATATGTATAATAGAAGTATTCTAATTAATGAATATGAAGCTCGAAATGCCTATCAAATGGAAAATTTATTTCCTGCAGATTGGGACAATCTTATTCAAAGAATGAAAAATGATATTGATGGTCCCTTAATGAGTTTAGCATATACGTATTATACAAAATCGTATGCTACCGGAGCCAAGTGTAATCATGATTGTCGAAAAGGTTTATTATGCAATTTTATGACAGGCCGTTCTGATGATCCTCATGCCTGTGACTCTATTCCAACTTATCGTTAATTTGTAATTGATAGATTTCTATAATTCAAATTATTTTTTTTATTAATCTTAATTTTGATAACGGATTCTTTCATTTGTTGCTTGTATCTGTAATTGAATTTCAATCTTTAATTTTATTAATAAATTTTGTTTTGAAAATTTTTCAATTCTTGAATGCAAATTAAGATATTTAGACATACTTGAAGTAGTTCAAAATACTTTGCATTTCTTTTAAAACTTAAAAAACACTTCTTTCTCTATTGCGCATGAATGTTCATGTTATTCAACTGAATAGTCAATTTCGTCGTTTTTTAAGTCAAAATAGCATTTCTCTTTTTTCTTTCGCATATTTATTTAAGTGAAAAAGCAGTTTATAAATATTTATTATGGTTATATCTGATATTGAATCCATTTCATTCATAGTTCTATTATTCAGAGTGGATCAAAAAATGTGCTTTTAGTAATGTAACGCTACAACTTCAAGTAAAATCAACCACAAGTTTTATACCAAATTGAAGTACGTCAAAAATGGAATTTACCAATACTAAATAGTAAGGGTAATGGCAATTTTTCAGTGTCGAATTTAGGAAATTTCTAAAATTTTATGCCATATCAGCAGAGAAAAACTCCTTTCATAAGGCAGTTCAAACTAGACCTTTTTCAAAAATTATGAATGTCAATAAGTAATATTTAGTTTTTAAGATTTGATGAATATAATTAATAATTAATATCACGACCATTATAGCGTTTTTACAGCATGAAGATGAGATGGATGTGAATATTAAAAAAATGTCAAATAGGCCTATATTTTTTTTTTAGTTCTTTCATCTAAACCCTTGTACTGGATGTTTGATAGCCATTTTCTTCAGCTTCATTTTTTATTATTACTCGAAAGGGCTTTTTCTCTGTTGATAAGACGTAAAATATTAGGGATTTTCTGAATTCGATAATGAAAAGTTGCATATAACCCTTACTATTTAGTGTCAGCAAGTTCCATTTTCGACGTGCTTCAATTTGGTATAAAATCTCTTGTTGATATTATTTGAAATCATAGCATTATCCTGTTGGGAAAACATTTTTACGCGCCCTGTACACGTCTATGAAATAGAAACATTCCTGTTACAAAGAAAAAAAACTGAGGAACGTTAGTTATTCTCTCGTTTTATTGGTCCATAAACGGAAATCTTAATAAGAGAATGTTTCCATCAAGTTTATCAAAGCATTGAAAACTTTAGAAAAATATTTAGACGAATTCTATAATCAATTAATTTCAGTTGATCTATTCTATTATGTTATTTTTAACCCCTATGTGGCTGTATAATATTATAGTTTCTATATAAATTGAATTGAAATCCTATAATGAAATGAAGAATAAAATTACTTTAGCAAAAAAATAAAAGCAAAAGAAAAAAAAGACACGTTCTAAGTAAACACATTATCTTTGGTCGAATTCAGACGACTTTCTCTTTTCTTCTTTTTCTTCCGTATTTAAAGTTGTGTTTCTACATCAATAGTAGATCGGCCTACTAGAAAAGAAGAATCAAGCATTTTACTCATTATTAAATATCTTTCATTAGCAAATATCATTATGTCGGATGAACTCCGAAATAATATGAGTCCTATCATGGTTTGTCGAAATAAAATAAGATTATGATTTTTTTTTTTGAAAAAATCTTTTGTTCTTGATTTCTTCAGGATGCTACACCTGAAATTCAAGAAATAAGGTAAATTATTTTCTAATACAACTTCACTATTATCTTTGTCTTTTTTTCTTTTTAGTGAATATCCGGAAATAAAATATGCAGCTATTGATGCTTTATATAGAAAACATCATGAACATAAAGTTCATCGTTTTACAGAAGCACATCGGGAAAAACATATAGTTAATTGGAAGTTAGTATCTATTTTTAAGACTAACAAAAATTATTAGCATATGTTGAGTATTATTTAGAGTAACAAATTATGCTGAAGAAGAAGTTGCTTATGGTACTAATTATTTTTTGAAAATATCTATTGATAATAATTTATTTATTCATATTCGAATTCATCGACATAAAAATCAAAATAAATACTATTTTTATGCCTTACGTGAAGTATTTAGACATAATTATGCGTCTTGTATTTTTACAGAAGGTATCAAAAAATATATTTCTTTATGATTCCTACTTACAATGTATTTTGCTTTTAGAAGAACCATTGACTTATTTCAATTATTAGAACGTACATTCGGAAAAAAAGACACTCAAATTTAGTTCCTTTGTTTTTATTAAAGTTTTAAGCATTTAAATAAATGTTCTTTTTCATTAATTGTTTCAAATATATATCTGTCGTTAATTTTCACTCAAATTAGAAAATGTAATAAGCCCTTCCTTTGTCGCTGAAAAATCGATCTAGGGACAGGTGCATTGAAATCAAGTGAAATTTTCATCTCTATATCATGACGTTTAAGAAAGATATCCAATCAACAAGAATCACGAATAGCTCATTTGTCAACCCAAAATTCTCTGTGAGCCCTCATTCTATAAATTTTTCTTTTAATTTAAAAGAGTATGTCAGACTGCAGTGTCATTTTGTTTTATTTCTTGCATTTCATGCCGAGAAAAAGGATGACAAGTTCCATACCCAGAAAAATTCTCAAAAGTGATTATCTATTTATGGAAGTGCTTTTTATAATAATAATAAAGCTTAATTAAAAAAGACAGACAGTGCAACTTCACATGTTCTTTTCAAACGAACAAAAAGCAAATTCTTATAATAAAGGTTATCCGAGAATTCTGCGATGCGTGATCAAAAAAGTATAAATAGAAAAAAAGTATTTACCACTTTTTCTGAAAAAAAAACATACTTTTCAAGTAGAAAGTAACGTGAATCATAAAAACAAGGTGACAAATAAAAATAATGTTGTTGATGAAAAACTCAAACCTCGGGCTATCTCTTCATGTATTTATCTAACTTTCATTTTTTTTTCTGATGGATGTTGACTTTTTCTTGAAGGGAGGCCTTACGAAATAATTTTTGGTTTTCGTTTCACAAGTTTCATCACATATTTATTTTCAAAATTTAATATATGAAATAAAGAATAAACTGTTTCTATTGTTCGTACGAAACATTGTATGTTTATTTATATGGAATTGTTTAAAAACATTAAAAGCTTTTCCACTTTTTTTAAATATATCCTTTGGCAACTTGCATTTAACACAAAGTCAAAATATTTTAACACCTTAAAGTGTCAATTCCTAAACATACAATCAATTCTAATAGTAGCTCAAAAAAAAAGAGCACATTCATACTGCAGCAGTAGGACACATATTGTTATAAATGATAATATAAAAGCACCAGTCGAATATAGATACCGTTAGAATGATAGTATACTTAAACTTCGAAAATGATTGGATCTACGACAATTAGATGAGGTCAATTGGACGCTTTGGCATTCAGTCGCTCTGCAACATTGGGCTCAATGCAGAAAAATAAAGTTTGCAAAAAAGTTTCTTTAATATTACGGAGAAATAACTCAGAGAGATTGAGAAAATAATTAATAATTTATTCAAGAAGAAACGTTATATATGAGTAATTATAAATACAAATCTTTCGTAAATTCTTCTGATTGATTATGAATCCTTACATGTGAGTAAGCAGTAGGTAGTTTAAAGATTTTTCACAATTTTTTATACGTTTTTCTTATTTTGGAGCTTCTAGTTTTGTTGTTTTTGCTATTCGACAATGAATATAATTTTCGTCTTTTCGTAACATTTTGATAAATTCAAAATGTGAAGGTCAATATTAAATTAGCATTTTACTAGTAAGATTTTCTAAGAATCCATTTCACCGAGTAAATCTTCCCTTTTCACATGCCAACATCGTCGTCGCGTGGCTCTGTATGTGATAGAATTACATGTCTACCAATTGAAGTTTGTGGGAAATGAAATAGGAAACATGCTTCTGCCAATCATGCGACCAATTCTACATTGCAGCTAATTGTCGACTGAGGGTGTAGATGAAGAGAAGATTCTAAAACTCTTCATACACACTTCCATCTCTCAATCTGATGGAAGGAGAAAAGTGCTTCAGCCTACAAAGCATGAATCTAGGGTTGGCTTTGGCATACTCAAAACCTTATGGCTCCGTCGTCTATGCTTATTGGCTACGAGTTGGTAGCAAAATCAAATGTGCACAGACCTGGTAACAACATGTCATCTGTCAAAACAAAATAAGGATTTAACAGTAATAGAAATTTTTTTGCATTAGAAAGAGTCTACTTAACAAGCAAATCATTGGAAGTAATTCTTCGCTTTTGACTCCACATTTCACCCATAATTAGCAGGCTTGTAGACTATAACAAAAGTCCAAAATGATATCGCTTCATGTTACGATTTGATTGGGATAGAAAGGTTTTACTGAAATATCTCTGTAGGACCTTCGTTTTCCAAGCGAATCATATTTTCAAACTTTGATATGAAACATTGCATATATCGAGGCTACAATTAGGTTAACTTGTACAAAAAATTTCAGAACTGTTTCATATAGTACATAAACGAGATATGAATTTTCCAAAATACTTACGTTTTACACAATACCTATAAAAAAAACCCTTATATTTTGAAAAATTCATATCTCGGTTATGCTGCGTGGAATAGTTCTGAAATTTTTTATGCAATTCAGTTTATGTGTACTTTTGATATGTGTGAAGTTTCATGTCAAACTTCGAAAATATGATTTTGTTGAAAAATCAGGGCCCTACAGGAATACTTTAGTGAAACTTTTCTATCTCAGTCAGATCAGAACATGAGCACATGTCATCTTGAACTTTTTCTAGCCTATAGGTTTGCTACTTATGGGCAAAATATAGGGTCAAAAATAATGAATCATTCAGAGGATTCTCTGGTGCACTTTCATCTGTCTTAGTACCAGCCTATCTAAGCGTCGTGATTCCGTCGCCGATGATTGTTATCGCTAATAATATCATTGGTAAATAATGAGATAGTTCGTGTAAGATGAGAACGTTGTTATGTATTGAAAAAGGAAAACATCAATATTTTGAAAGAGTTTTCTTTTTCACACGAAATTTACCTTGGAAGTATTGTAATAGTTAGTTTAACTAATTCAAATTCAAAAGATAAATACTCACGAATATTCAGAATGATCAAATTATTAGTTAATTATTCCAATCGAAAAACACTTGTCTCACTGATTACTAGCGTCATCTATCAATTTGAAATAAATCAATTTATTTATCAATTAATATATCTCTCGTATATTTGTCAGTTGAATTATATAATAAATTAAAAAAATGCGTAATTATCTTAAAAATTTTGATTTCACACATTATTGGTCTAATAAAAATTTACTCTTCAAGACCCAATGTCTATTTCGTTTCAATAGAGAAATTTATCATTAGACAGTTAAAATATTTTCTCTTTTCTTTCTTTCATAGATCTGTACATATAATGGACGCTCTTGAAATTGAACATCTATGCGGTCAATTATATGGTGGTGGAGTTGGTAGTGAACAATTACGTACGGTATCTCAACGTCTTGAAACATTTGTAAGTCAACCAAATTGTCTATCACAATGTCGAATATTACTTGATCGTGCATTAACTCCTTATACACAATTTTTTGGTGCTACAACATTAATAAAATATTTTAATCGTTCATCAAATCAACCAACAGCATCTTTTACTGAACGATTTGAATTACGTACATATATACTTGAATATTTATATAAACATAATCGTTCACTTGCTCCATTTGTACTTGCTGAATTAGTTAAATTATATGCACGTTTAACGAAAAATTCTTGGTTTGATTTAAGTCCAAATACAACAAATTTAAATAATGAAATATATCCATTTCAAACATTTACAGATGATTTACTTAAATTTCAAGTAGATCCACCACATTTTTCTGTTGCTTTACAATTATTAATTGCAATATTATCAGAAATAAGTATACCGAATGATGAAGAAACATCTGCTAGAGCATTTAGTAAACATCGAAAAATTTGTATATCATTTCGTGATACAAAATTACTTGATATTTATTTATTTGCTTGTCAATATTTACGTGATGTTATAATTAATCAAAAAAAAGTATTAGGTTTATCAAGTGAATTAAATAATTATCCTAAAACAATAACAAGTGTACAATTACAAGGAGATTATTATTTAGTTGTAGAAAAACTTCTATCATTAGCTTTAGCTTGTTTAACTTATGATTATCTCGGTAAAAATTAATTTTTGAATCTTTTTTTTAATTCAATTTAGTTTTGTTTTTATTTTTCTTTAATTAGGAACGGGCTCAAATATTCATGATGTTGATATATCAGATGAAAATCAAACATTACAAGTTCCACTTGCTTGGCATGATCATGTTGTTGATGGAAGTTTTTATCAATTATTTTTTTCTTATTATTTTCTTTTTTCAAATACAACACTTGTTCCATTAGCAATATCATGTCTTGTTCAATTATCAAGTGTACGACGATCATTGTTGAATACAAACGAACGTCTTGCTGTTCTTAATTATATGACATATGGTAAATGAAAAAAAAAAAAAAATTGTTCGTTTTTTCAACGAATATTTTGAGAATTATAGATAAATAGTTCTTTCTATAGAAAAAACAAAAAACAAAATATGATTACTTTTCTGCCATCAAATGACATTTAAAATTGATGTTAACAATCAATTTTTTTTTAAACTTGAAGGCATGATTCCAAGAAACGTTATTTACTAGTTTACTTGCATCCATAATTAATCTTATGAATCTCATTAATGACATGATAGAATATTGTTGTAGTGTAAAAGTCAGTGTTTTATCTAGAATGAATAATACTTTTCCTACTCTCTCCCCGGATATTGTGTTTGCTCTTTCGAAAACTATCTATGCATATCTTGGAATTTTCAATTTAATATTGCATATGCTTAGGTTATATAGTATCAATCACAGATGAAAGATGATACCAATTTATTTTAATCGAAATTTGAACTATAAAACCTTGGGAGTAAAAGCAATCCAAAGAAAATGTACCAATAAATGATTGAGGACCAAGTTGGGTACACACAAGTCCGTTGCAAATGGATGGAATTCGTCCCTGCAATTCTTTTACATTGCATTGAGAGAATGGAGAAAGAAGACAATTTTTTTGATATATATCGAAGTATGTGTCTTACTCTCAATATGAATAACTATCGAATTCCGATATGTTAAGGTTATCATGCCCTTTCGGGGTCAAAGATGAAAAGTAGGATAAATGTATGAAAAGATGACGTAAATTCTGTTCTTTCAAAAATAACTTTTTGATATTTTCTGCTAAAACAACGCCATTAAAAATAAGCATTTTGATAAATTTCATCAAGGGTCATAAATACAATGGAGCTCATTGAACATGATAATGAGAAACATAAAAACATTGAAAACGACGTGATTAATACATATCATAACAATGTGCCATTTTGTTATATTATTTTTTTTGTTGTTCTTCCTGTCTGATGACTATTTATAGATCATAAGTACTGGTTTAGTTCTCATAACGGCACAAAAAGCTTTTGATGGATATGACTTTGAATAAAAAAAAAAAAGAACTGAGATAACTTACAGTTAATCTTAGTAGAACATTTTCGAGCAAGTTCACTAAATTGAGGTTGTGAAAAATAAAAATACTTATTCAATGAAGTTCAACAAGCCACAACAAAGTGTCTAAAAATGTTGCTCATTTTTGCTCTTTATGCTTTTTTTTTTGATCGCACAATACGCCATTCTCTGTATGCTCGTATTTTATATATTTAATATTCTTTTTATTTGATAGAGCATGTCAGAATCTCTTTCTTTTTAAGTGAAGCTTTGTTTTTTTTAAATAGACAAACACTGACATAAATAGACCATTATATTTTTTTTCTGAGACTCAATTTGTCACTCTCTCTTTTCCCAATTAAAAATAAGAATTAAAGAAAAAAAGACTTTGTCATGCCTTCCATCTTGACATGCTCTTTCAAACAATGGCGGATTTATGTAGCAGGGGGTACTCGCTTCTTTCTGGAATATTTTTCCTGGAAGAAAAGACTTGAAATAAGCTGATACTACCTCTAGCGAGCCTGAAAACACGTTTTATGATTATGATCTCCACCGGAGCGCTTCCATCATAAAAATCCTGAATCTGCTCTGCTTTCAAACAAAACAAACTTTATAGAGAGAATTTAGCCCCGCACAATGAATTATATTTTACTCGTGTTTAATAAATATCGCTTTCAAACATCACGGTATAGTGCTGAAAATTTTAGCATAGCCTTTTCACTAAAGCTCGAACATATTCTGAAAATGTCATTTAATTTGAATATACCTGGCGCGAAATCAATCTTTAAGAGGCATCCCAAGTATAAAACAGTGGAAAAGTTTAAGAGTTACTGTTTTTTTTCCTATAATTTTAAGAAAATACCTCAAATCCAGTTAAGGATTTTAATAGCTAATGAAATATTCGTTTGCCAAGATTTTATTGATGAACTATGATGGCAAATTTTCAAAAAAAAGTGGATACCGTTGTTTTCAGGTCACCGCATTTTCTAAGATCTTTCCTTAAAAGTTTACAAATACTGAAAAAAACGCAGTTTTTGTAATACTTTTAGCTTTTTAAGGCAAATCTGTATAGAATGTGGCGATTTTCATTTTGTGCTCGTTAAAATAGCTCTGCTAAAAGAATAGCTACGGCTCTCGTTTTTCTGCTGTATAAAAACATCAAAAAAAACTTTTAAAACTGTTGTTTTTTAGGTATTCGATCAATTCTTGAACAAGCTGGTGGTCTTCTAGCTGATGAAAAATCTTTACATGAATTTTGTCGTCTAATAGCTCGCTTAAAATCAAATACACAATTACATGAATTAATTCGCATTGATAATTATCCATTATTTATTGAAACATTATTTCGTTTTACTATTGATCATTTATTAAGTGTTCATCATCATCGTCAATATCATTTATCACCAAATACACTTCATTATATATTATCATTTTGGTCCAAAATAGTTGCATTTCTTTCACATAGTTCAAAACTATCTGAATCATCATCATCATCAAATGATTCTACAACATCACATTTATTAGATATCTATGTTCCACAAATCGTTTGTTATTATGTTCAATCACGTTTAGATGCACTTAATAATGATGATGTTTTATATATGGAATTATTTGATAATGATCAAACAATATTACAACAACAATTAGAAATGATAAGTATTATGTCAAGATTAGATTATAATAAAACATGTGCACTTCTTTGTACATGTTTTGATGATCTTGCTCAACAATATCAACAAGTAAGAGCAATTATAATTTTTAACTACAGAAAATAATATATGTAGCCGTCCATCCTCTATCAAATAATATATGCATATTATCAAGTCCTACTGTGATATATGGATAGGTGGCGTCATCTATTGGCATGTCAACAGTTTGTAGTAGAACTTGATACATCATTAGATAGAGGAAATCTGCATATATCCGGCTCTCTAGGCAAAATCTTATCGTAACTATCAATCGAATGTTTTTCTAGGCAGCAAATTCGGAAACAGTCGAAAGACGTTTTACATTCTTAATATATGTTCTTGGATGTGTTGTTGGTGCACGAGGTATAACATTAACATCATTATCATTACCAACTGATGATCAAGATTTATTTGATGGTGAATTAGTTGTACGTGTGTTACAACTAATGACATATATACAACAGAAAACAGCTGGTGAAACACAAAATAATAATAAAAATTCAATAAATACAGCAATAACAACAACAACAGATAAAATTGGTTCAACACCATATTCTGAACGACTTGAATTAGCGGTATTATTTTTTTTTGAACAATTTCGAAGACAATATATTGGTGATCATGGTCGATCAAATAAAATTTATCAAGTTCTATTTAAACATCTTGGTAAGGATATAAATAGTTTCTATTATTACAAAGATCTATCGTATTTCTTTTTTTTTTTTTCTTATCTTTTGACGTAAATGAAAATGATATGTTCTATAATCGGAAACAAGCCGATAAGACTTTTTAAGATTCATTCTATCATAAAAAAAGAATAAATTAAACTTTTTGAGTTCGGGATTATTTTTCACAATAAAATGAAAAATTTGAAATTAATTTTTATTTAAAAACCTCTGTTGAAATACGGTGACACAATAGATGAAACTAACATAAGGAACAAATTAAAAAAAGTATAAGAAAACTATTTTATGTTTCTATTATTTAGGTATTGCTGATGAAGAACAACTTTTGTCAATATTTATAAAAAAACTTTTTACAAATCTACAATATTCAACAATAACTGATAAATTAATTGAACGTACAATTGGATGTTTTAGTGATCTTTCACAAGGTTATCAAAGTGTTCGTAGATTAGTTAAACTTGATCCAATTCAATATTTTATTAATAATCATACACAAGATTTATTTCCATTTCTTCATCATACATCTACAACTAAACGTTCCAATAATAGTAATATAACTGCTAGTAGTTGGTCACGTCTTCGAACAACATTTTATGCTGCTGTTGGACGAATGTTAATGCATGAATTTCGCTATGATGAAGATGATGATGATCGTGTCGAAGCTTTTATGAAACCATTTTCAAATCATTGCAATAGATTAGTACAAATATTTAAAGAATTTCCAGACTTTACAGCATTTAATGTAGGACAATTTGCAACAATGGGTCAATTTAAGTAAGAATCGAACAAAACTCTATTTAAGAAAAGCTTTAAACAATGATTATAAAGAGCCGAATATAAATGAATAATTAAAACACAGAATGCTATGCGTAAATCCATGAGTATTCAACTACTTTGTTTGGAAAAAGTTTTATCGACTGTTGTGTATGCTAATTAGATAGGACGTGATCAGAAAACATTAATAATGTTCAGTGTCAGTTTACTAACAACTGAAGTCATCGACTCACAAAGGAACCTCTTCAACTGCTCCCTTCCGATTTCAATGATTATACTATATAGTTTTTAAAAAAAAGCGTTAAATGAATTTGTGTTTCTATTGAGACTTAACAAAGCTATCAAATTTTTTTTCAAAGCCTTAAGTTTTCGGAAAACTCGTATTTTTGAATTTTGATTATGAACTGTGCGCATATAAAGAAATCAGGTAGATTAACTTGCATAGAAAAATTCAGATATTTTGAACAAAGTCTCCTCGATCCTTAGAGACATTACTCAAAACTTTTGAATTTTTTTATAGAAGTTGGTTTATCTGAGTTTTCTATATGCGCAAAGTTTCAGACCAAAATTCGAAAAGATGAGTTTTCAGAAAACTTGGCGTCTCTAAAAAAAATTCGATAGCTTAGTCAACAGTATCTGTAGGCAACGAGTCACTGAAATCAGAAGGGGGCAGCTGACGAGGTTCCCTCGTCAATGTCTATGGTGCATACTGATTACATGACCACACTGAAATACACTACTACAAAAAGGATATTTTAAGAGATTTCGTGTCTCAATATTGCAGCGATTGCGGATATCAGTGGATTATATGCCGGTGACTCACTGTCAGTGTTTACACCAACGCTGCACTTCCTTAGAAAACAGATTCGTTAGAAAAACTGTGGTGATTTTCCCTTGAAATGGTGGAGACTGGCAGTGTTTTCTAGGAACGTGTATAGAACGTACCATAACTGATTTGAAGATTTTTGAGTTCATGTGTTGCATAAAGGGAGACTTGTATTAAGCTTGAACAGTCTCCAAAGGACTACTAATTTTCTTATTGACATTTGACTGTTGTATGAAGGTTTGAAAACATTGGATTTTCAATGTTTCTATTGAAACAATCATATCTCCGTCAATGTTCAATAAAAAACAAAAAGACCGAATCTGTAATAGATTATGCTAATCTAGTACAGGATTATCAATTACGGAAAATATGATGGGCACTTTTCCTACCGAAAAGTTTCGAATTTTTTGTAACATTTGTTCATAGTCTCATGGGAACCTGTGACAGAAAAGAAATTGTATAGGCTTTATCTCTACTTTTGGCAGATGTTCATACAAAGACACTCTCTGGCGACCTTTCAGTTTATCTCACTCTTAAAAATAATTGGAAACTTTGACCTAGTGATACCCGACTTACGAGCTCAAACTTTAGAAATCACTTCAAGTTTCCATCATTTCAATTGAAAGTTAGTGAATTTTTTCAGCTAAGGGTGTCGTCTACCGCCAAGCTATTTAAATAGCACGTTCAACAGAAAAATGATTGAACATTTCATTAGATATACTTATGAAAAAATAATTTCAATTTAAATTCATAAAATTATTTTTAGTCCAACATTGGCTTCATTAGACGAGATTCAATCTCTTGTTATTGGCATTGTTCGTGATCTTCGTGGTTTATGTAGTGCTTTTGTTTCTAAACAAGCCTATTCATCATTATTCGATTGGCTTTATCCATCATATTTACCATTATTTTTAAAAGCTCTTTATGTATTTTATGATCGAGCAGATGTTTATAATCCTTTATTAAAATTTTTTCATGAATTAACATCAAATCGTCAAGAACGTTTAGCATTTGATTCAACAAAACCAAGTGCTTATTTATTATTTCGTGAAACATCGAATTTACTTTATATATTTCAAACAAAAACAATTGTTCATGTTAATGGAACAATTCCTGAAACTGATGGAAATATATTTTATAAAGCTAAACTTAAACCAATAATAACATGTTTAAGAATAATTCGTGCATGTTTAGTTGGTAGGATAAAAGAAATTATTAATTTTCTTTTTTCTTTTAACATTTTCTTTTAGGTAATTATGTTAATTTTGGTGTATTTCATCTTTATTCTGATCCATGTTTTGATAATTGTTTACAAGTATTTTTATCAATATTAACATCTATTAAACAAACACATTTATTATCATATCCAAAATTAACATTATCTTATTTTACATTAATTGAAACATTATCACTTGTACAAATTGATTTTCTATCTAATTTAACAACACCATTATTTGGTTATGTACTTGAAACAATAAGTGAAGGATTTTTATCACCTGAACAAACTATACAAAATTCATGTTGCGTTTTTTTGGATACATTTCTATCATATGTTTTTCGATCAGTTAAAAAGGGTACTGCACCAGCTAGTTTAATGGCTAATGTTAATGAATATGGAAACTTATTTCGACAAATACTTGTAAATTTACTTAATGCAATTATATTTGCTGAATGCAAGTAAGTAAAAAGAAACTCTTAATAATCAATCGAGTAAAAAATAAACATGAATAATTGATATTAAGGTTATAGTTTTCTAGAATTATAAAAAGAAAAATTGTTCTAAATTGATAGATGAGAATATTCAATTTTATTCATTGAATTTCATATTAGCAAGTGTTTTGAACACTTAAGTGATTCAATTATATACGGATATGATGGTCTTAATTCCATCAGAACTAGCGCCTTGTACGGGTACGACTTCTCACATCCGGAACGGTATTGTTTTTTTTTTACTATTTGGACCTGAATAGCTATATTCAGTGTCTGACAGGAGATAATCGACATCCGATTAATACTTTCATAGTCGCAGTATAGTTTTCAATCTTTTATTTTATATGAAAATGTATATTATTTAGTTTCTTTCATAAGCAGCAGCAAAAAAAGAGATCATTTCAAATCCCACAAAAAAAGCAAGTGAATCAATATTCACTCGGTGTCTTTCTGCTTTTAAAATCTGATCGATTTCGCTAAGTATATGTTTGCTTATTGCTGATGACGTCGAAATCGAACGTAATGTTGGCGCCAAACGTTATAATTTTGGATATATACGAAAAATTATTTTTTTTTTTCATCATGTTAATACATGTTTACCTTTTGTTTTGATAATTCATTTTCTTTTTATGTATTCAGTTACTTCATTATATGGGTCATCGCCATTTTTAAATGAATTTTTATACAAAACGTATTTTCATAGTAGATCAATATCGTTTTCCACTTGTATGGCCTGTTTTCAAGTACAATAAATTACTCAATCATAATCGAATCGATTTTCATTCCTATATTTTTCTATAAATAGCGGTTTGAAAAAGTAATCATATTTTAAAATGTTGAAATCTAATTAATTGCCGGGCCGGATCCGAATATAATCTCATACTTGGACCTATGCTTCGAGACCCAGATCAAAAATGACTGGTCCCGTTCATTTTTATATTCCATCGTCAATGTTTAAGAATAGCACAAAAGTTGTCTTGATAATTTTATATACACTATATAATAGTAATGTTACAACGGCAAATTAAAAATAATTCAATTCTATCGAATAAATCAAAAGTAATGGTTCTCTTGGTAGTTTTTTACTAAAATTTTCTACAAAATATAAATCAAATGTTTTTCTGTAGAAAATTAACAGGATAATATTAGAATGCAAATTGAGTAATCTAAAGAATGGTATTTCTTATGATGCAATGCAAAGTTTGGTCGAATGACAACGAGCATATATCTAATATAATAATTATTTCTTCAATTTAGATAAATATTAATTTTTTCATTTCTTTTTTAGAAATATTTATGCTGTGTCAAAACCTCTTCTTGGTTTAATATTATTAAATGAAAATCAATTTTTTACTGAAATAAAACAACAATTATTATACGGTCATACACAAGCTAAACAAGCTATTTTGTCGACAGCATTAGATAAATTAATGACAGGTATTGATCGTACATTAACACAAATAAATAAAGAACATTTTACACAAAATATAACACAATTTCGAAATGATATTCAAGATTCATTACGTGGTATGATGATTAATAATGATTTATCATCATCTACATCATCTATTCCACTTTCATCTTCATTTTTATCTTCAGCATCAACAATAGCAACAAATGTTCCAGTTACGATAGCCATTTCAACATTAATACCATCATCTTCAACTTCGGCACCTGTGGAAGAATTAATGACCCTGTGATGAAAATCAGTTCTTTTTTTTTTCTTTTGTATTTTTGTTCATATACATATTTTTTATAAACTTGGAGGCCAAAAAAAAAAGAAAAAACACAGAGCGCCATATATCTATCTATCAATCTATCTTTTTTTTTTGATATTTTTTTTCTTGTTGTTATTTGAAGATGTATTCAGTTCGACGTGATCTTAACAATTCATATTATTATTCACAATATTGGACAATGAATTGTCAACAACAACATGAACAATTCATATTTAATAATCGTCAAACGATTAAAGCAAAACAACATTATTTTTGGTCAACAAAGTTTTATAATAATAAAGATTGTTATATTCAATATCAAACATTAAATAATAATTGTATTAAATCTAATGATTTATCAAATAGTACTGATTTATCATTACCTATTTATCGTGCACCATGCACATTTCAAAATTCATTAATAATAGCTAGTAAAGGTAAACATTTCTAAGAATAATAATCTATTCAATACTTTCGTATCGATTCGGTTTGAAATTTTGAGAAATCAAAATTGTTACTTATACATAACAAAAAGTGTTTGAGGTCAAGTAATTTATTAGAAAATGCTCGGTGCTTCATAATTCAGTTTAGTCGATATTTGAAATTCAAATATATTAATCATCGTGATCGAGTTTGTTGAATAGTTAGATTTACAGAGAAGCAATCTTATCAAAAATATGATAAAACGCTTCTCTTTTCTTGGCCTACATTTTACCGTATCTCGAGAGAAAAGAGACAAAGACATGAACGCTTTTGTGGTTTTCGTAGTCTGCCTGAAACCTACTTATAGTCAAAAGCTCTTAACCATTTGAGCACGGTGGAACGTATATTGATTCTCCTGTTATCCAGTAAACAAAATGTTTGTTCTTTTTTTAATTATTATGACCTGTAAAGTGATTGGTCGTCCAATCTGTCATCTCATGCATATCTTTCTTATCTTTCTTCCTGTCATATAGGTTCCTCTCAGATTTTCTCCTTTCTTGCTGTTACTATATATTGACGTCATGATATTTCTCTCTTCTTTTAATGTATTATCATAAGGTTTTCATATGATCATTTTGAGTCAAACACAATAAACTGATTGAAAAAACACTCCTTAATTGGACAAGAAATTTCACCTTCAAAGGGCTAAATAGTTGAGAAACCTCTCTCGTGGGTTTAACCCTTTATAGCTACAACAATAATTTTACAAGAGCCACTGATTAAATTACTTTGTAAGTAGAGCAGTCACTTTTCTAATATGCCAATGGTATAGTCAGATCTATCAGGTGTCGTGTTATTAGTCTAAAATGATTTCAGTTACTCGAGTAACCATGCGATAAAAGAAAAGAAAGATGGAATAGCATTAGAAACCCTGATCTTTTCTTTATCTCTCATGAAAGCATTGAGTAGGTACAAGCAACTTACATGCCATGGTATTGGATTAATAAAAAAAGGAAGGAGTGCATACATAAATGTATTTTTCAATGATCAGGATAATCACTGAAAAAAATTTTATTCGTGTTAAATTTTATTTTCAACTTTTTATATGATGAGGTTTACAAATATATATGCATTAACTCTGTTCTTATTTGTCCTCGGTCTACCCAATAGTGACAATACATAAACAATGTTGAGGCCTATTGTTTGTAGTTCGTCAAGAACTTTCGAAACTTATATTAATTATTAGTAGGTTTGAAATGTATGAGCAATCATGGAAGCACCACAAGGTTCGAGTACTTCTAAACATTGTTGACTTTGTTTAGTATGATTGTAAGCCTTCATTTTGTTTTTGGATTATGTATTCCACTGTGTGCAGATTTATCATTGCCAAGCATGAGATCCTTTCTTTTTGTTTACCTCTACTTCCTTTTATCTATTGACTGTAAATTCTCGCACCCGAACATTTGGATTCAGTGCATGCCTATTCACTATATAAACATGTTGTAAAACTTTGGAAGTCTATGCATCGTTTAATTTTTATAATCAATCTACACATGATCACTTCAGTGATACCAGGAATAGATAAAAGATTAACTAGCATAATTCATGCCGATATCGTATTGACTGAATACTCAGTAGTGATATTAATAATAATATTTAATCTTAAATCAAAATAAATATTTAGATGATCATTCATATCGTGTATATCGTCGTTCACCTTTGTCATCATCTTCATCTTCATGTGTACCTGATGTATATTCACCAGGTTTAACATCAAGTGGAAACTGTTCACCACCTCCGCCATCATCAAACTTACCACCACCACCATCTGAATGGCTCAATTAAAAATAAATAATCTTTATTCATTTATCAAACAATTCTGTCTGATATATCGTTAATATTTTTCTTCATTTTGTCATATTTATTTAAACAAAGAATGCTTATGTCAGAAAAAAAAGAATTATGGCTTATGATCAAATATGAAACAAAGGCAGATTTTTTTTCTATTTTGGCAAAAAATTAAGAACCGTTTGTATGTTTCTTGTTTCTTGTCTCTATCGAATCTATGATTGCATGTTATTATTATTTCATTCTTTTGTGAGTTTCGAATTCTTTATTTTTTTTTTCTGTTTCGTTTCTCACCTATATTTTTTTGTGTCTTTTTTAGTTTTGTTTTAAAGATTGTTTTGATATTTATCTATGTTACCTATCTAAAGTGATGTCATACATCTTTATATGTTTAAGCTTACTTGTGTATGTTTATCTATTTGAAAAAGTTTTTCTGTGCAAAACCATAACATATTTATGATCACAAAAAAATTAAGAGAATGATGATGATAATGAATATGTTTATTTTTTTTTAAATGAGAAAGGATGAACTATCACAAAATCTAAGTAGTATAAATACATGCATGAGTATTTTCACCATGACTTACATATTCATAGAAAACTACTATTTTTTTGTCAAAAGAAAAAACTTAGCTTAAACATTGTATTAGTCATTAAGGATTTTTTTATCTTTAAAGAAAAAACTTTAATATATATATCCATATATCCGGGTCTGATTTGTAGATATTCTAATATTTGATCTATAAAACAATGCAGTAATGACTTCTATACTTCAAAAGCTTTTTCCTCGACAGACTTTGTCAACCACAATAACATGGTTTCGTTCACTTTCACTTACACCAGTATATCATGGTAAGCCACCATCTGAAGTTTTTCGTGGTAGTAATTGGCAATCAGCTGATACAATTCGAACCGATGATCATTCTACTTCATTTGGTATACCCGATGATTGGGATAAATATAATCGTATTGTTTATCCACCGAAAGCACCTGGAGAAGAACCACAAAAAGGAGTAAATATCAAAAGAGTATCTTTTTTTTTGTTCATATAATTGTCCGATTTTTACTTTTGTAGTATGTTCATCATTGTCGAACGTACATTCGAGGAAATATTAAGAAATATTGGTTTCTCGCACAAATGGTAAGACTATTTTTAAAAAGATGCGAAGATAAATCTAATATATAAGGCGGTGCTCAATCTGATCTTATACCTCAGTTCTGTTTTTGTACATATAGCTTCTATAATATATCAGAAAAATATGACTTTTTTTTTATCAGTTATGGTATTGGTATAATTGATCAAAAAAATCACACTTCTCTAATATATTATGGAAGCTATATGTACAAGAACAGAAATGAGGTATCCGATCAGACTAGACATCCCCATATTAATATAATATTGTTTTGAAGGTACGTGGTATGAGTATTGATGAAGCTATTAAACAATTATCTTTCCATAAATTACCAACAGCAATTCAAATGCGTGATGTAAGAAAAAAAAAACAGATTGATTATTAGTTTTATTTCTTTGTTTTCTTTATAGACACTTATCGAAGCTCAACAAATGGCTGTTAAAGAACATAATATCGAATATAAATCTAATTTATGGGTGTGTAAGTATCGTAAGCAAGAACAAAAACCAAAGGATTCTAAATCATATTTGTAACATAAGATATTTTCAGCACTAATTTAGTGTTTTAATAAAAACTCTAAAAAGAATTGGATTCCTATCGGCATTTGACTAAGCTAGCGAATTTTTAATATCTCTATTTTTACAGGCTCTGGACTTTTGTAAAATTCGTATTTTCAAATTTTGATCTGTCATTTGGCATATATAGAGAACTCAACTAGACAAGCTTACATTTAAAAAAATCAGAAGTTTTGAACAAAGTCTCTTCGAGATATGAAGCTTTCAAAGAATGCATGTTATATTCACTATCTGTGAAAAACAGTTTATATCTTGAAAGTCTCATATGTCAAAGAGACTTTGTTTAAGACTTGTGATTTTTTGTTTGTGTAAGCTAGTCTAGTTGAGTTCTCTATATGCACAAGGTTTCAAATCAAAATTCGAAAATACAAGTCTTCCGCAAACCTGGGTTTTCTAGAGAAAAAAACTCAATAGATTAGTCAAATCTCGATAGAAACTAAAATCTTGTTAGGATTTTTATTAGAACTCTATGTGTTATGTATAGGAAAAAATTATTGAAATAGGAATGGAGTATCTAAAGATGATCCTTCATAAGTTATCGATCAAAGATTACAACCTGTCCTAGAGATATTTATTTCGTTTGTGTACTAATATTTTTTTTCTTTCTTACAGCTCAATCATATACAAAACGAGCTTTAATCGTTAAAGGATTACGTCGACGACCGAAATATAGTTTTACTGCCATACATTATCGTTATTTTCATTATATGGTTCGTCTTGAAGAAGGTCCTGCACCTGATAAAGAAGGTCTCTATGGACCTAAATGGCCTGAATTAAATGATCGTCTTAATAAACGATTAGACCATTTGAATAATCGGAATTTATTAGGCACTCTAGCATAAGAATTGTTTGTTTTTTCTTTTCTTTTGTTAATATATAAGTTCCCATTAGGACAGATAAAAAAAAAATTGTGTTTTTCTTTTTATCTTAGATGAATCTTTGTTTTAAAAATGATATTTCATCGTTTAACGCTTCTTTCATCTTTTATTAATCGCTCATCAAATTTTCTAATTCATTCTCAGCAAAATCGATTGTTTAAATTAAATCCTAATCGCCAATTTTCATTGACATCAATTCGTCCGCAACGTGGTGATCGTCCTCAACTATTAACTAATAATGCTGTAAAAAGACCTAAAGTAAAATTAACATTAAATGATCTTGGTAAACTTTTTCGTTTAGCACAACATGAAAAAGGTCGTATTAGTTGTGCTATTGTGCTCTTACTTATATCCAGTAGTGTTACTATGTCTGTACCATATATTCTTGGAAAAATCATTGATATGTTACAAACATATAAACATGATGAACTTCGTCGGCGTTTAAAACAAACGACATTTTTTCTCATTGGAGTGTTTGGCATAGGGGCAATAGCTAATTTCGGCCGTGTTTATTTGATTTTAACAACATCACAACGCATTATAAAACGTGTACGTGAACAATTATTTAATGGTATACTTCGCAAAAAAATCGCTTTTTTTGATAAACAAAAAACAGGTGAATTAGTTAATCGTTTATCATCGGATACAGAAGTTATGTCAAATGCTGTAACACAAAATATATCCGATGGTCTTCGAGCATTAACACAATCAATTGCTGGTGTTGGTTTAATGCTTTATATAAGTCCACAATTAGCATTAGTTGGTTTAACGACTGTACCACCAGTAGCTGTTGGTGCAATTCTTTTTGGAAGATTTATTAAACGATTATCAACTAAAGTACAAGATGCACTTGCAAGAGCAACCGATGTCGCAGAAGAACGTTTTTCAAACATAAGAACGGGTTTGTTGAATGAGCTACTAAAGAAACTATCATTGTTTTTTTGCATATTCAATTTTAGTTAAATCATTTTCAAAAGAAGAACAAGAAATACAATTATATAATCAACGAATTAGCAATGTATTAAAATTAAAATATAAAGAATCATTAGCTTATGGACTTTTTTATGGTATGACTGGCTTATCGGGAAATATTATTGTATTAAGTGTTTTTTATTTTGGTGGTGTTTCAATGAGCGAAGAAGCATTAACTATTGGAGATTTATCAAGTTTTTTATTATATGCATTTTACGTTAGTTTATAAATTTATTGTAATTAAGGTTTTGTGAAACACGATCTAAAAGAAATAGTGAAGTATAGGGATTAAGATTTAGATCTCTTACAGACTGTGGAAGACGTTTTCTATAGGTCATCACAAATTATAACAGATGTGGTTGATTTACGATCATGGACCCGTATATCAATAAGGTCTCGTTCTAGTATTTGAACTAATTCATTATTGTATTTCTAAAGTGTTAAGTAAAACGATGATGAAGAAATGTGTCCTAGTATAGATAGAATAAAGCAAGCTCCTTACGTTTGAAATGAACAGCTTCATCGTGTTTCACAATTTCATCTTACAAAGATTGCGTCAATCGTTTTTTTTTCTGTCAAAAAATTCTTCTAGGTTGGTGTATCTATATCTGGTATATTCTCTTTTCATCTTGAATTAATGAAAGGTGTTGGAGCAAGGTAAATAATCAAAATTTTTGAATCTTAAACATTTTATGTTTTTTTTTTCAAGTCAAGCGGTATGGTCAATCTTGAATGAAGAACATAATGAGAAAATGATGCTTTCAAGTCAAACTCAACATACAATACATGGAGAACCATTAACACCAGCATTAATGCTTCGTGATATAACATTTGATTCAATATCATTTCGTTATCCAACTCGTCGGGATGCACTTGTTCTTGACAATTTAACACTTCGTGTACCTGGTGGACGAGTACTAGCTATATGTGGTAGTTCAGGTTCAGGAAAATCAACATTAGCTCAATTATTACTTCGTTTTTATGAACCACAATCAGGACAAATCTCTATTGGAAAAATTCCTATTAATGATATGCCACTTCATTGGTTACGCTCAAATATTGGTACTGTACCACAAGAACCTGTTCTATTTTCATCATCAATTTATGAGAATATTGCCTATGGATATCCAACTGTAGTAGAACATGTTCCAGAAACTGTTCTTAAAAATAAAGTTATGCAAGCTGCTGATACAGCAAATGCAAGTGGATTTATTGAACAATTACCTGAGAAATATGATACGAAAGTTGGCGAACGAGGAACAATGCTTTCTGGTAATAGATGATTTTTTTTTATATTGACGATAAATTTTATTAAATGAATTTTTTTATTGTTTTAATTAGGTGGACAAAAACAACGTGTTGCATTAAGTCGAGCCATTTTACGTGATCCAAGTATTCTTGTTCTCGTATGTACTTTTCATATAATACTCTCTAATATTATAAATATATTCAAAGGATGAAGCAACATCGGCACTTGACGCTCAATCGGAATATTTAGTTCAAGAAGCTCTTGAAAAAATCATGGTCAATAGAACTGTTATTATAATAGCACATCGTTTATCAACAATAATCAAAGCGGATCAAATAGCTGTACTTGATAAAGGACGTATCAGTGAACAAGGCACATATACGGAATTGATGAATATTGAAAATGGATTATTTCGAAATTTGGTTGCTACACAAACCATGGTTGATGTAGACGTAGTGGAATAAAATTATTTAAAATTTTTTTTTTTTTTGTTTGTCACCCTTTGTTTTCTCAGTACACAATATCACTTTAGGTTTCTTTTTCCTTTCAGATTTATTGTTCTTTGTTTATCATGTCGGCAACATCAGAAGTAAATATAGATAAATTAGAGAATTTAATTAAAATTTTTCTTCGAATTTATAATAGATTGGTGGTGATAAACAAACAGTTGAAGCATCACTTAATGTTATACATAATCGTTTAAAATGTTATACCAACGATCAAATAACTATACTTGATGATATGATGTAATTATTTTTTTTTTTCGTCGAAAAAATTCATTAATGAAGATAATTGATCTTTTTTTTAAATTTTAGGTCAACAATTGAATCATTTTATAAAACGGAAAAACATACACATGAGGTAATCATATTTTACATGGAAATTGAGTATTCTTGTTGTTGTTTTGTTTTTTATTTGAGTTTTTCATCTGTAATTAACATATCTTATTATTATAGAGAATGCAAGGTAGCTTACAAAAATCACTTGAACATGCACAAAGCATGTCCTATCTCGGATCAAGGTATTCCGAAAGAGAGAACACAAAACAATCATTGTTCTTTGCTCTGTTTCTTCTTTGTAATTTATTATTTAAGAATGTAGTCGATTGCTTTGCTTTCACATTAGAATTTAATTAATGAATCTTTTTTTAGTTAACCCTTTTTATATTTTTTAGTATTATTGGTACAGCTTGGACAACAGCAGTAAAAGAATTAATTGAACATTATTCTCAACGTGAAGCATCATATCCTGTACTTAGACAAGTTATATTAGAAAATTTAAAAAGAATAAAAAATGAAAAAGTTGATGAACATCATAAAGTAGAAATATTTGTTTATTTTCTTTTTTATTAAATCTTTTCTATTTATTAAAAAAGGTTTTACTCTATGATGAAGAAATCATAAGAGAAATGGTTGATATTGAACGTCGTGCAATAAAAACAAAACGTGCATATGATGATGCATGTGAACGTTTACGACAACATCATAATTCAGCTAAAGAAAAAGAAAGTGGTATTAAACGATTTCAAAATAAAATTTTACCAAAAGTAAAAATTCAATTTTTTGTTTAATCATTAATAAAACAAAAAGAAAAGGAAATTTATTTTTAGAATGAATTAGATAGACTTGAAACTTCTGTTGTTGATACACGAAATATGTATATTTTACATGTCCAACAAATAAATTATGCATTAAAATTTTATATAGAACAATTTATTGTTGATTTAGATAAAGTATAAATTAATTTGATTAATGCATTTGATTTTTAAATTATTTTATTTAGTTACTTATGTGTGACCTTTTTCCACAAATTGAACAAGTACTTGATGATCTAGTTTATAGTGAATATAAACGTCTTCGTGACACACTTCAACGTGCAATACATGCAGCTGTTGAAGTAATAATTTAAATTTAGAATATATTAATAAAATAATCATGAGTTTTTTTTTATCATATAGGATGGTGATGAACAAAAACGACGTTTATTACCTAAAACATTCCAGAATTATCCATTAACTGTTTTACCTCATCAAGTAAAAATAGAAGATTTTTACTTGTTTATTGTTAAGTGTTTTTTTTTTAATTTATTGTTTAAGAGTGATCAGATTAATACTGAGGATAAATATCAAGGACAATTGGCATCATGTTACACATCAGCAGTAAATGATTTACGTGATGCTGATCAACAAATTCAATTAGCATTAGAAAGTTCAGTACTTAGTTCACAACAGAATAAAGTATATACAAAGATATTTTCGAACGGATGATGCAAAAGTTCCATATTGATTTTGTTTTCAATATAGCGTAACAACAACTTAATGTGGAAACTCGATAGTTATCTTATTAGAAAGTGCAAAGCTGAGTAAAAATATTTCATTCAAAATAATGATCGAAGATGGAAAAGTTCTTTGTACGTTTCTGGAATTTTGAAGAAAACTTTCATTCATTAAGAAAGTTAGTTCTATAATTCCGTCTTGCATCAGACTTTATAGCACGATGATAGGACATTTGTGAACATGTAAAAAAAACCATAAAATGCTTAAAAATTTCGAAATCCAAGTACAAGACAAATCGATCAAAGGCATTTCTCTAGTCAAACATGTTCTTAATCCTAATACGACCGTCTGGACTTCAAACGGTTTCATCACACTGTTATAAGTATATAATTTATAATGCGACGGCTCATCTTCCGAATATGTTCTAATGAAGACTAATAGAGTCTGCAGATAATATCTACCAGTTAAGTCCAATTATTATTTATGTGCGTAGATCATTCCGAAATACATATAAGCGCTCGTTGACTATCTGATGTTCACTCGGATGCCCATGAGATTCATTGTCATATTGTGCATTCATAAGATTTAATCGAATCATATCCTATAATGTAAATGCTGTGAACACGTAGTACAGTCTGTTGACAACATCAGTCAATTATATCCAATTGTTTTTCTTACATAGAACAGTTCAAAGTATATGTGAATACTGATAAATGATTTCAAATGTCTTGAAAAATAGAGAAATACATGACAATGAAAATAGATATAGTTCAAAGTAACTACTTTTCCATTTGTTCTTCTTGAGATCAAGTCTTCACATATTCATGTTAAACTAATAATAATCTTTTGTATTATATTTATTTTATCCCTTGATATTCGCACAGGTTTCATGTAGACAACAATTGGTAATCTTAAAGGTAGTTGTTTTAGGATTAAAACTTGTCAGCTTTTGGCAAGTATTTTATTTTTGCACAGCTTTGCAATAGACACATTGTTGTTTGTGTCAAAAAAACTATCAAGTACTCACGAAGAGTTGTTATCACGCTATCCTGAAGAACAAAATTCATACAGAACGTTTGCACCATCCATCATATCATTTTGATAATAACTTGTTTTTTTAAATTTAATTAGGATTCAAGAATAGATGCATCGAAAATTCGACTTAAACGAATGGAGGTTTGAAATATCTTTATATTCTATATCGATTTATATTGATGTTTTTCTTTCTAGATGCGAAAGTCAATGGCTTCATTTATAATTGATACATTAGGTAAAGACAAATATTTAATAGAAATTTTGTATTTAATTAATATGAATTTGCATATCTTTAGATACATTAGTACCAAATATTAAAACAGTATCAGCGTCAACTCGTAGTACATCGAGATTAATAGGTGGTCTAAGACCATTCATTTCTAGTCCTAAAACGGTTAGTATTATTTAAAGTTTTTTGGTTATGTTCAAATTCATGTTTTTCTCATATTTTAAAGATAATCAATGAAAATTGAATAAATCGGAAGTATTCTAGTCTATGATGATATCTATATGAAGTAGTTGAATATCATGTAATAATTTTTTATATAGAAACATCCAATTTCCTCAAAATTATTATTAATTAATATGGAAAATAAAAATAACTCAAATTCATCATGACATACTCAACATGTTTTAAGTGAAATATCAAGTACATAAAAAATACAGCTGACCTCGTTTCTTCTAACTCCTTTGTATTTCGATTCGATATATAATTCAATTTTCTTTCTTTGATAATTTAACATATTCTAAACCTATTTGTTTATATTATAATATTTTTTTCATAAAACTTCATTTTTCCTTAGGAAAGTGCAGCAGTCGATACTATGGTATCAACTACTCCGAATGAGGTATATCACTTTCAAAAAAAAAATGTTAATTTTTAAAATGAAATTTTTCCAGATCGACACCTCACCAACAAATGTAGTTTCAACGTCAACATTTCCATGCCAAGCAATTGTCTTATACGATTTTGAAGGAGCAAATGAAGATGAAATGTCTGTACGAAAGGATGAAAAAATATTCATTGAATCGAAACCCGAATATGAAGGTTGGCTCGTTGCTAAAGGACGTGATAGATCCGGTCTTGTACCTGAAGCTTATGTCCAACTTATATCATCGACTGTAATTCCATTGGAACAAGGTTTGTCTTTAATATTCTTTTCAATATTTATCTTTTATCTTTTTTCTAGGATCATCAAAAATGCCTGCCATGGGAACTGTAGTAGAGAAACCACTTCGAAAGAAGAAAACAGAAACGAATAATACGAACGCGATAAGCTCATCACCATCGAAAGTAGACGATGACGCCGAATATTTTTCTGACGATTAACTTTATTCTTTTGTGCTTTTCGTTTTTTTTTTCTGCCCTATCTCGTCCGTTCGGCGTGTGAACAATGCATGAAAAAGCAAACAATAAAATGATTTTTTTCTGCTCTTGATAATAGTCACGTAATCAATATACATATCTATATAAATGATGAAGATAATATGAGACACAAGCATAGAAAAAAAAAAACGATATAGATTACAGATTAAGTTGAATTTAAAAGAAAGATGAACGGACAATCATGCGATCTATCACATAAATCATTGCCACAAGGTGTACCATTTCATGATTATAAACCACCGAATTGGGATGAATTTTTTATGCTTAAAGTTTATTTAACAGGTTAGATGAAAATAATAATTAATTTAGAAAAAAAAATTGTTTCGATGTTTCTAGCACTAAAATCGAAAGATCCTCGAACAAAAATAGGTGCAGTACTTGTACGTGATCGACGAGATCTTATATCAGGATATAATGGAATACCTGAAGGTGAATATATGCGATGAAAATACATGCGATTTATTTTTATAATGCTTTTTTTTTGTGTGCAATAGGAGTGCAAGATTTACGTAGTCGATTTGAACGACCTACTAAATATATGTTTTTTGAACATGCAGAACGTAATGCAATTTTTACAGCTGCCCGACATGGAATACGAACTGAAGGAGCTACATTATACGTTCAAGCATTGCCTTGTGTAGATTGTGCTCGGTAAGTTTTTCATTTTCATTTCTATTTTAAATGAATTTAAAGGTTTTCAGTGCTATTATTCAAAGTGGAATTAAAAAAATTTATGTTCATCAACAATTTTATAAATTAAGTACAATGATTAGACGAGATAATTGGATTGGTCATGATGATATAACAATGCAAATGTTTGATGAAGCTAACGTTGAATTAGTGATGCTAGATTTACCTAATTTAAAAGTTGATGCATATTTAGATGGACTTGTTTATCATTTTGGTTGTTAATAGTAACTTCTTTTTTTTTTTGATAAAATAAATTCAATTTGAATTATATCAAAAACTAGATAGGAAATATTTTTTTTGTTGATCTCGTTTACAAAGTCATGGTGCATTTTTGTTGTCATTGTAACCAATTATTGGAATTGTTCTGAAAGTAATACTACGGAATTCAAATGACAGAAATCTGTCATTATCAGAATAAAAAGAAATATTTCATATTCAAAGTGTAAATGTCTACGACGTTTAATGCACTTTATAAATATATAATTAAAATGATAACGATCATGGAGACTTAAAAGAAAAACTTGTCAGCACAACCCACATGTGTTCGTTAGTGTTAATATACTTATACAAAATACATATCATGAAAAGTCTCTAACAGACACTAATTGTTTTTCAAGGATAATCAATTGCCTTGTTGCTATTTGTTCGTTATTTATCGTTTGTCATATTGTATTTGTCATAATTTAACATTGCTGTATATGTGATCTCAACGCACTATTCTATATCTTGATAAGCTTACCAATACTGATATTAATTATTTTTGAAAGTAATAATTTGATCAATAAACGCTTTTTATGTTGTTCATGTGGCAAACCAATACATTTACTATTCATTATCGTTGACATCGTGAATATTTGTGTAGAAATCAGGAAGTACACCATTTAGAATTTTCACAAGCAATTTCTAACTATTCAAATATCAATGAAAGCTTTGAAATGTTGTTATAGAACAGTGTTAATCTTGTTGTTAATGGCATTTAATGCCTTTTTGTCCATTGCTAAGATGTGTAGTAACAAGGGAAAGCTGCAAAACTTAAGCTTGAAGTTTACACTCACGTTTTCCTTCGAAAACGTAAATCAGTTTCACAAAACATCGTTACTTCTGCAGGCGTAGGAATGTTTTATCCGAGTTTCAATCAATCGGATATATTAGTAGCTAAGAACGTAACTAATAACGGCAGCACTTATAAATTATCAACGAGAGTAAATCGGTGACAAAGTAAAAATAAAAATAAAAATAAAGTGTTATTAATCTATTTTCAAGAAATAGAATCACTCTAGTCGTTGTTTGAGTTATAATAGAGAAAGTTGTTTTCATTGAATGAAAGAAGAAAAAGAAAAAATACCATCTCTAGGAAATAAGTATACTTCTATAATATGAAATTTGTTTGTCGTCATATTAAGAATGAAGATGTTTAATCAAACAGATGTGTCGGAATAATAATGAAAAAAATGAAGAATCAATATTAACCTATTATAGAAAAATAATATTTTGGAACAAAGTATTTTAAGATGATTTCCTATGTTAACTGTGTTTTATTTGTTTAATAAATTTTATACAAAAATAAAAATAATGTATTATTATTTTGTTGAGTCTATTTTTATGCATGTGCAACTATGTCACCACTAGTTTCACCTGGAATGGGGAACGTTGGAAGAGAATTTGCTTCTGCGACAGCTGCTTTTTCGTCTCTTAAAGCACGACTTTGTAATTTAGCTAAAATAGGATTATTTAATGTTGAATTAAATGTTCCACGAAGAACGGTATCTTGTAAAAGTGGTGATAACTAAAAATAAAGAAAAATATAAGACAATTTCGAGTATTTATTTTATTTTTTTTTTTCATATCTTACTTCATAATCAGCAGGACCGGGCATTTTGGGAAAATCTTGATGGAACCGTGAAGAACGTACAGGTGCATAACCATGTGTACGTGAAGTAATAAAACCATCATATGCACCTGGTCCAGGTGTATCACTTGATATTTCACCAGCAAATGTTCGTTTGGCAGCACTTAAAAATTGACTGTGCCGTTGACGAGCATTTTTTGAACGTGGTGATTTTCGATGTTGAGATATTAATGCATCATAAGCACGTGGAACATCATATGCTGTTGGACCAGGCAAATCCTTTGAAAGGAAGAAAAAGAAAAAATATAATGCAGAAAAACCAATAACATAAATTATTTACTTCAATAAGAAGTTCTCTCGCAGTACTGGAAATAAAATTGGCTGATGGTTGTTCAATTTTTGGTTTATATACTTGACTTTTAATATCATAACTATTGGGACCTTTTATTTTTGATAAACATTATTATGATAATTAGAAAAAAAAGAGATTCTACCTGGTGTATTATAATCGTCTTTACGAGTTATAGTTAATTTACGGATGGAAGTTACATTAAATGGTGGTTTTTTTCCACCTTCAACAACAGCTCGTCGTAAGTTTTCATCAGCAAAACCAGGTAAACGATATTGGCCAGGACCTGGTGCACTTGACGATTTGTAATCAAATGAAGCAAATCGAACTGCTGTTTGATTAAATGGTGTTCGTTTAAGACTTGTTGGTTTTGTTAGACTAGCATTAAATGCTGTTAAGACTTTATCATCATAACTTGCAGGACCAGGTACTTCAGATCCAAAACTATCAAAACGCTATACAAAAATAAACAATTAAATTTTGATTTTATTTCGATTAAAAATGTTTGTTTGTTTTGAAATTTACTTTTGTTTGTGAACCAAATGGTGGTCGTTCAAATTCAATACCTGTTATTTCAGTATTTGATGTTTGAGGATCAAGATCACGTTTTATTGAATATTGACCAGGTCCAGGAAGACTCTAGATATTAAATAAATTCGAACAAAGAAAAGTTTCTGTTTATTTTTATTGTTCTTTATAATTTACTTCTTTAGTAACTGTTTTAAGCATAACATCAGGATATCGTGGTACTTGTAATTCTGGTCGTCTTTCCAATGTTTTCATATTCATATGTTGAACTTCAAGTTTAATTGAATCAATTGGATCATATTCACCTGGACCGGGACCTGATTTTCCGGAAAAATCTGTACGTTTACTTGAATATTTACCAAAATGAACACCATGATAAAGTCTAGATGAATCATTATCTACCTAAATGTTTTTTCTTTCTCATATAAAAACAAAATCAAATCATAAAAGAAACATACAGATACTGATGCATTATAAAAAGCAGGACCTAAACTTGCATCTCGATCAGGTGGATGTTGTGGAATAAGTTTCCCTACGTTATCTTCTTCAAAACCATAAGCATATTTTGGATCAGGAATTGAAGGCGGCAATGATTTACGATTATAGTTAAATGTATATTGACGTTGATGCTATTTATGTAGAAGACAAACACAAAAACAACGTAAATTATCAATGTCGCATATTATTAAAAAAATTATGTTAATGATGACTTGCTTTGACAGTATCAGCAACATTTGAACGAGGTGATTGACTCTTATTGAAATCATAAGTACCAGGTCCTAAGAAAATTTTTATTAATTTTGTTTATGCTAATAGAATATACCTGGTGTTTCATCGATAAGCTTCTGATCAAAACGACTTGCTCTATTGGCTATGGTACATCCTCCCTCAAAGAAAAGAATTTATTTAATATATTTATTGATAGAATAATAATAATAGTAAAGAAAAAGCAAGAAGTAGCTAAATCAATCATCTGATAATTGTCACCTGAGATTGTTTATTGAATAAAATCCTGAATTAGAAAAAAAAAAAAAAAAAAAAAAAAGAAAGATCAATGGTTAGTTTCTTATTTTGTAAATATTACACATAACATCGCCCACGGTAGTTCACCTATTTGGTTCTTTTGAACAGATTTATACAATTTACGCTATTATCTTAGACTCATACGCACGAATGTGTTTGCATGAAATCATCACCATTAATAAACAAACTATGAGCATCAAGGAATAGTCGATGTCAGGCAACATAGATTTAAAGAAAAGGTATTTTCATTATATCATGCTTTCTTCAATAGTATATTCATTAATATTCCCACCATTTTAAAACTGCTTTGACATGAAAAATAGGAAAAAAGTAGTAAAAATGCATGAAAATTTCTCTTGAGTATATATAAATGGTTGCGTGTAAAGAATTATCAATATGACTAAAAAAAAAAATTAATAGATATCATTATGGTAGACTCATATATTGAAAAAAAATGATTATATTTATTATTTGATTAATGATTGTACGTGTTGCGATTTATAAGTTTTATGCGTTAAAAGAGTTTCTTTTTTTTGTTTTTGCTAATGCATTTAATCCAGTTTTTAAAGGAAGAAAGTATAGTAGATCAAACGATGCAGAAAATTATTCGCTCTATTTAACAATTTAAGCATTTAGGGTCTTTTAGTTCACCTTTGTATGAGAAAAGGTAGTTGAGAAAAAAAAAGAAATTCTATGCGGATGTATCCCTGGATGCCAGCTTTAATGATTAATCGGTGCATTCTAATGATTAATTACAAATCATCCTCCTCCAATGAATATGCAGGAATAAACAGATCATGTTTTCTCTCTCTCTTTTTGTCTCTGTCTTTCTCTCTCCCTGTCTCTGTCTTTCTCTCTCTTTTCGTCTGTCTCTGTCTCTGCCTCTCTCTCTCTCTTTTTCTTCCTTTTTTCACTCTTTTGCTTTTTTTTTATAAGACGGAAATTTGAAGAAACAACTCACTCATATTCTTCTTTCACAACATTCCTTATTGTCAGTGCCGTAAATACGCAAAACATATACAATTCTGGTCTATTCTATAATATTTGCAATTAATAACAATGTTTAAAACAATAATTATAATTCAGTATATGTTGATCTTTCTTGTTAAATTAAACCATGGAAAATCACATCAAATTGAGGAATCATCATCTTCTCCAACGGCTATCTTTATCAAACCAAAAGCAAATGTTATGCGTCATCTTAATCCATTGAAACTTTTATTTGCTGTGGCTCATATTCCACAAAGTTCAAGTTATTCCATTGAATGGAATTTACCACTTCTAAAAACCATGTTACTTGAAAGTTCATATGTTACAGATGAAGATAAAGTTTACTTTATAACGGAATTTATTAATCATGCTGATGATTATGCTAACTGGTCAGACGAGAAACGATATGAATTAGAACGATTTACTGAAAAATATTTCAATATTTACAAATCACCAGATATGTTTTTACCATTTGTTGATTGTCCGGCGTTAACTTATGGTCTTATGGATGAAATGATTAATGATCTTCAACCAAATCTTGATGACCACAAACGAGCAGGAATACGTGCAAAAGCTGTCGGACGTTTATGCGAGTCAAAATAAAGTTCTTTTATTTATAAATAAAACATCCATTATAATGGTATGTGAAAGAGTATTTTACGCATTCATAAAGAACCAAATTTACATTTATTGCATATCTATTCATCGTAACTATAAGCTTTCTTTTTTTATTTAAGATTTGAAATGAAATAAATAAAACATCAAGACAGTTATTTTCATTTAAAAAAAAGAAAATTAACTAATACCATGAATTGATGTTGTTTGATTCACAAAGAAAAGAATATAATTATCAAACTATTCTTTTGTTTTTTCTTGCATAGACATTAATCCTCAAATAAATATAATGATCATCGTTATTTAACGATGAATAAGTTTTTTTCTATAATTAGAATGTTTATTAGAAAAACAAATCTTTCTAAAACGAGTAAAACTATTCATTTTCAAGTTTCTCGTTTTCTTTGTCAGAAAGCTTTAAAAAAGCATTCATAAGTTATTCTATCTTACTTTTATTATTGGTGACGGACCATTTCGAATATTATAATAACCCGGACCAGGCTTGTCATCACTGGGAAATATATCACCACGACTGGAAAGTGATAAAAATGGTGCATAGCTTTCTATTTAGATTTTACATGAATCAAAAGATTAGTTTTGTCAATGATATAAAAAAACAAACCTTCAGAAATTTTTTTCCTTCGATGATCATAGGCACCCGGTCCAATATGATCTGGCGTACAACCAATCTTAAGATGAAGTGAACGTGGTGCTCGATCATACATCTAGGTATTAATTCAGTTGACTTTTAGCTTTTGAGCTCAACAATATTGAGATATTACAACAATTGGAATAATCATCAAAAATATTAATATCCAAATTTGCGTAGTCTATTCGATATGAGAATGATTTCAAATCCATAGTATGCTTACGTCAAATGCATAAAAATTCTATTTTTCTTATTATGTGAAAAACATTTGTCATCATAGTTCAATTGGTTTATATTCAAATACATACATTACAAAACAGATTTTTTATTCCCATGACGTCATAAACAACTTTCACAGCTTAGAATTTCGAAATAATGTAATGTTCTGTTTACAAATTTATTAACTAATTTCAAAAGAAGTAAAAAATTCATTTTTACAAAACGTTTTTTTACGTTACTATTCTACATTATTAAATATTTGCAGTAGAAACATCTGAATCAAGAAAAAAATGCTTTATAGAATAAGATCCATTATGATAAAAATGAACTGATGAATAAATGATCTTTGAGAATATCTCAATGATAATACATACATTATAAAGAACATTTTAATTCAAGTACACTTCTAACAATACTAACTGAGAAAAGACACTTTCGACAGTACATGCTAATGTTTTTATTTTTCCCATAGTTATCTGTCAACTATCAAAATTAATTTTTTTTATTGTTGATTAACTATAATTAGCAATTAATTTAGATTAATTCCTTGGAAAGTTGTTATTTTTATTTTTCTTCACTTAGCTTTATGTAGTCTTAAATATGCATCATATTCCCTATTGGTGGATTTATTCGACATAACGACTTTTTTTTCTTTTGCTACCAATTATAGTAAAAGAAACTAAGCACATACTCCATTCTTTTCGTCATACGATACTTAAAAAAGAAGTTTAAAGTGTTTTTTTCTTTTATATAAATAAATGTAACGTTAGATTCTTCATAGAATTTATTTCCTGAAAGAAAAACTTGAATCAATTTTTTGAACTCATAGTGTAAAAGTTCTCCATTAATTTAGTTTCTACTATAACGTGAAAACAACTCAGCATAGAAACTCAAATAGTTTTCTTGTTCGGAAGTGTACAGCCACGAGCACAAAACTGTGTAAAAATATCTCGTTCTAAGATAATTACCGAAGACTGCACACAAAATCAATAAGTGCATTTTATTGATCTGTCTTGTACATGGCTTTCAACATTTTTCAAAACATTATGTATGAGTGTAACCTATGTGACGCGAACTTTCTAGCAGTATCAAAATATTCGAATTACAAAACTACAAGTTCCATAAGAAACAGTTCCTCAAAAACCTTGATCCTTCCTCTATAGCACACAATGAAAATTTTTCCATAATGTCAAATATTCCTGTTTTGTAGAATGTACTTTTGTAGAGAATACATTAAACTGTAATTTGACATAAGATATAGGGTTTTGTCAAAAGAAAACGATAGACTTCAACATGTATTAAATGCTGTAACTCAACAACTTCTTAAGATTTCATAAGATGTTATGGGACTTCAATAGACATCATAAGGCTTCAAGACTGGAGTCTCTGCTCTTTCACCCTCCAATTTCATTAATTTCGCTCGCTGAAGAAAACTTATTTTTCGAAATCATGTATAAGCTGTAAACATCGTTCGCTAGCAAAAGACTGTTAGAAAAATATCGATTTCGAATTCAACAGACAATTTAAAAATTTTATTTTTACCTGTTTACAATCTCCTGTCGTCGTACTACAACAACCGAAAGGAGATAGAAAATAAGACTAACTTTCTTAGTGAAAGTTCTTCTCTAAATTCCTGAAGCATGGAGAAAGCTTTTTCAGTCAAACATGTTCTTAAGACTTTTAAGACTTCGATAAGTACTTTAAATGAAATATTATTTCACAGCTTTGTATTAGAGACTTCTACTCTTTTAAACAAGAAAACTATCCAATTTCAACGTCGAGCTGTCGTCACGCTATATTGAAAATAAAACTAATGCTGAACTTTTGCACTCTACGTTAGTTCCATAATAATATAAATCGTTAATACTCTTAACATGAAACAATTAGATTTACTTTTATCAAACTTTCATTAAAAAAATCACCGGATAATTTCACTTTATAAGCTTCAATTTTTTTCTATTAACAAACATTTTCAATCTACAAATTCATTTTTCTAAATCATCGAACTTTTTTGTTCATATCAACATCGCATATGATTAACCATTCCTTTTTGTTTAACCGCGCAATAATTACCATTCTTCATACAATTATTCTACCTATGTGTATAGTTTGGCCTTATTTGACTTGTGTACCTTCAGCATGAGATATCTATTTCTTATTAATGCTGTATATTGTGAAATCTTCGGTACTTATCAAAGTAAATGTTTAATGAAGTAAAATAATATTTGTTTTTTCAACAAAAAACTTATATATCAAAAAATGACATGATATTAATTTCCAAAAAATAATTTTCTCTTCAAATAAATTCATGAAATTTTGCTCATATTTTTTTAAAATAACTATTATCTAAAAATGCTGTACTTACATTGTTATAATCTCACCATAAAAACCTATTGTTTCGAACAATCAGAATTTCTTTCGTCCATTATAATTGTACTTTGAAATAAATTGCCATAACAACACATTTATTTATTTCTAATGCATTCATAACTTAAATAAAACTTGACATATCCATTTTTATTGGATAATCAACAAGTCAATCGAACGTACTCTCATTATCTGTTCCATTCCATTCGTTGCCTTATGTACCCTGTACTTCATACCTCTGTTCTTTCTTTTCTTCGCTCTTCTTATTTTTGCATTTTGTATCTTAAACAATATCTAGGTGCTTTAATATGTTCTATTTTTCGTCTTCATCATTATTCAAAAGATGCATTTGAAATTCCAGATAAACAATCTTAAATATGCACTGAAAGAAAACACGTATAATACAAAACAAACTATTAATTCTTTGTTATTTTTGACAAAAAATATTTCATTTAACCATGTCGATTCATCATGATGAGGAACCATTATTCTCAATCGAAATAGGTGAACATCGATATCCATTAAGTGATAGTCAAGAAACATTAAATAATGACAATAATTCAACAGTAATCGATAATGATGATGATAATCGATTTGTTGTTAATGACACAGGTGCTGATTCATCACAAGCAAGGTAAAAAAAACAAGAAAATAAAGAATAAAATATGTTTTGTAAACAATATGAAATATTTTTAGTGAAGTTGAAACAGTTCAAATAACAGAAAATACTGTTAATCCACAAGGTGAAAGAGTTTCACCACATGACTTTCAATTATTGAAAGTATTAGGTAAAGGCGGTTATGGAAAAGTAAGAAAGAATATTTGTCATGAAAAATTCAATATTACGCCATGATTTTTTTCTATTGAGGTTTTTCAAGTAAGAAAAATGTCTGGTAGTCATCAAAGTGAAATATTTGCTATGAAAGTTCTTAAAAAAGCCACGTATGTTTTATTATTCTTTTATTTATTAGATTTCTTTTGTTTTCTTTTTTTTAAAAAGAATTGTTCGAAATGCAAAAGATACTGCGCACACAAAAGCTGAAAGAAATATTCTTGAATGTGTGAAAGTAAATAATTCAATTTTTTGTCTCAGTATCTTATTTTTATGAAACACGATCTAAGAAACAAATACAAAAGCAACTCAAGTAGTTTACTATCGAGATGAATACCGAACAGCATATGTTTATATTTAATATTCTATTTAAAAACATCCATGATAAGGAAATAGCAAAGTAGAAAAATCGTAAAAAGATTAACGAGAAAAGATCATTTGCTTATTCCAACTAACATAGAAGAAGTCTCTAGGAGATTGCCAAGACTTATTTCATTTTGATCAACTAGCAATTGGACTAAACTAGTTCGTTGTTGAAGCGCAACCTGGTTTTTATTTTTGTGCTTCTTTTCAGCCATTAATATTTGTTGACAGATAACAACTTCTTTCTTCTGACAAGCAAATACATGATTGACATGAAGCTAATTAAGTGGTAATAGAGAGCAGGAGGATATCTTTCGAAATTTTAACTGTTGAAAATCCTATTTTTTGAGTTTTTATTTTTACAATATTTTCAAGTGCGAGAATTTTCTTTTGACAATAATTCAAAGTTTCGACATTCGTCAGACCATGACAAATCCTAGGAAAACACTATTATAGACAAGCAGTGTTCGAACTTTGAAAAAGTGAATTTTCAAGCATTTGTGTAACACTTTCGAAAATGATGTAATTTTTGAAATGACTAAAATTTCTAAAAACTTTTGCTTTTTACTGTTACATGGTTATCGAGCTTTTGAAAATTTTAGTCATTTTTCTTTTTCGGAAATCTGAACAAACCTTTTATAGATAGTGACAGATGGTAGATCATTAACGTCTGTTTATTATATATAAACTACTTCCTTATTGCATTTCTGGGTGATTAAGTAAAATTGATGGTGAAGAAATATGTGTCCAAATATATAGTATAAAAGAATCTCCATATGATTAGTAAGAGTTCAGCTATATCGTGTTTCAGATTTTAATCTCGGATGAATTGCGCTAACAGTTTTCTTTGTAGTGTCCGTTCATTGTTGATCTTATGTATGCATTCCAAACAGGTGGTAAATTATATTTAATCCTTGAATATTTATCGGGTGGAGAATTATTTATGCAGCTTGAAAGAGAAGGAATATTTATGGATGATATGGCTTGGTATGATAAATATTTATTTAATAGGAAATAAATGAATAAGTTTTTTAGTTTTTATTTATCGGAGATTTTATTGGGATTAGAACATTTACATAAACAAGGAATTATTTACAGGTTAGTCAGATTTTTCTTCGTCTTTAATTAACTATTTGATTATTTGTTTTTAGAGGTGAGTGTTTTGAAAGCCGAAGAATCATAGATTTAGTTTTTAATTTTTTTTTGAGATCTTAAACCAGAAAATATTCTACTGGATGCTCAAGGTAAATTTTTTTCGATTATTTGTTTGTTTTTTGACTTGATCAAGATATAAGAATTTCTTTAAAGGTCATGTGAAATTAACTGACTTCGGTTTATGTAAAGAATCAATATATGAAGGTACACAGACAAATACATTTTGTGGTACGATTGAATATATGGCACCTGAAATATTAACACGAAGTGGTCATGGCAAAGCAGTTGATTGGTTTGTTTATTTTAAAAAATAAAAATTAGCATCTTCTTATTTTTATTCGGATATTTCAGGTGGTCATTTGGTGCACTTATGTATGATATGCTAACTGGTGCTGTATGTTGATAATTTTTTTTCTTTTTAATCGCATATTATCATTCAGAATTTTATTACATTTGATTCAGCCACCATTCACAGCCGATGATCGAAAACGTACAATGGATAAAATTATAAAAGCTAAATTGGTTATACCAGCATATTTAACTGTCGATGCAAGAGAACTTATTCGAAGTGTAAGATATACTAGAATTCATTTTTATTGTTTTCAATGCTTTTTATTTTTGAATTTTGAACAACAATTCGTATATCGAAAGATAAAATATCAATGAAAATGAATTAAGGAAATAGAAGTTGAGAAACATTTTGTAAAAATCAATTTTCGAATAATTGGGGTCATTATGTATCTTCATAATGTTTTGCATACAAATTCAACAAAAATAGAAATTCATTAGGGTTATGTAGCTCTTCGATACTTTTGTCTAATTTCCGCCGGAAACGTCACAATGAAAAACAGATTTTCGAAATTTCTGTTTACCGATGAACCGTCGTGGAATGAAGCGAGAATATCAGTGAAATTGAATAACTTCGACAATTTATTCAATTTCCTGCAGTAATTTTGATAACCTTTTTATTGTCAAAAGCCCGACGGTAATTGGATAAACTATCAAAATTCAGACAGTGAAATTCCGGGTTATCGGTAATTAAAGCTCTACAAGGTCAAACTTGACTTCGTAAAAAACGTTTTCTGCAATTCTGACTGTGAAATTTCGTTAGTATATATACTTCTTTTAATGGTAATTGTTAATAATAACGTGTCTACTGATGCTTTTGTCTTGTTCATTACTTAAAATATGAAGAATAAATTTGTTACGATTTCGACTCCACTGAAGTCTAATGTAAAGGTCTATATATCATTTTGAGTCTTGTTATTTACATATAGAATAGATCATAGGTAGAGAACTGCGTGACCATTTCGTCGTGACCAAAAAAAACAAAAATTCTTCGATAATAGTTTCCACGGTGGATGTGAAAAAATAATTCTGTTTGATGTTTTCTATTCAGAATTTTAAGCTCTTCAAAATGACACAAAAAAGTCGAGGATATAATGATCTGCGACGGAGAAAACTGCGGCACATTCGTCGTGACCAGAAAGCTTCGTGACCGATCGTGACCAAAACTGGTCACGACGAATGTGCCGCAGTTTTCTCCGTCGCAGATCATTATATCCTCGACTTTTTTGTGTCATTTTGAAGAGCTTAAAATTCTGAATAGAAAACATCAAATAGAATTATTTTTTCACATCCACCGTGGAAACTATTATCGAATAATTTTTGTTTTTTTTTGGTCACGACGGAATGGTCACGCAGTTCTCTAATCATAGGTCATTTTATAACCAACAATGAAAATATCTTCACTGTCGTTGAATCAAATCGTTTGTTTTACGAATAATTTTTTGTATTAATCAAAAAAAATTCTAAGAACTTTTATTAGTGATACCACTCTAATAGATAAGTTATAAAAATAATTATATCGGCACTAATTATGCACAAAAACCATAGTGAAGCTCGACTATGTTTTTTTTTCAGAATTTGAGTATCTATTGCTCGAAAACCTAATCACTTATTGTATCTCTTTTCTATAAAATAGAAAAAGTTAATTCAAATGTTCTCTTGAAATCAATTCAATTGTTGAAACTTTCTATTGCATAAACTTTCAAAATTGATACTCAAGCAAAGTCTTCAGGAAGTACTTCTTTGTAAAAAGAAATCCTACATTTTAGTTAGTTTTTTATCATAACTACATCGGCAGTGATCGACGAAATAAAATAAAAAGAATGAGCTTTCTATCATTTTTTGCTTCACCACAGTTGAATCTAATCATTTAAAATGATTTCATATTATTCATGTACGATTGAAAACTTTTTCGGTACTAACTCAAAGATCAAGTTTTAGTATTCGAACTGTTATGATCATTGAAAATAGTGGTGTATAACCATACGAAATGATATCACTGATAAGATTTATTCTTAGAACTGAGATTGTTTTATCAAGTACTTCACATGTATATTTTCTTATCTCGAAATAGATTAAAGTTTTTACACACAACACTTATTTAACTTTGTTTGGATAAGAAGATTTTTTTCAACTTTTGTTTTCCTAATAACAAACATTTTCATAATTGTTGAGCGAAAAATAGGAAAAGGAGTGACTTCGTCAATCCTGAAAAGTTTTCGGTTTTCTACAGCATTTTTTTCTGCTCACTATCTCTCAAAAAACGGTTCGACTGTCTTCACAAAGAAAAATTTTTCAAAAATTTTTCTCGATGTCAAAATACGAGAAATCACTTCAATTTGAACACACACACATATATATATATATATATATAAAGAAACAAAAAGTTATTTTATTCAAAAACCAATTAAATTTCATCATTCATCCAGTAATTGTAGAAGTCTTCGAACTTGCTCATTTCGAAAACGTTTTAGAATAACTGAATCCAGACATAAGCATGTTGAACGAGACATGTATTGCATGGTAATAGAAACAAAAACAAACAGTTGCAGTATTCTCTATTGCCAAATAAATCACATAGCTTGTGCACAAACTTCGTGTGCTTATTTTTACAAAACAAAAAACTTTTTTATAACCAATAATTTCTCTCCGTGCCCATGGGTAGATTCTGTGTGTCTGCTCGAGACACCTCTTTCCAAAAACTATTAGTGCAATCACTGCAGAATTAAAATATGCTAGATGATGTAGGTGCTGTATTTAATCACAGGAAGATCGCTTTATTTAATCTATTTTGGGACACATTTCGTCACCATCCTTCACCAGAAATGCAATAGGAAAGTAGTCCATGTAATATAACGAAATGTTATTGATATATGATATTTGATCGTATATTAACAACATGAGTGGACGAGCGTTCATAATGCGTCTGTGAGAGATTCAAGTTTCTTTTCCTATACTTCAACTGTCCTTTTCGATCATGTTTCACAAAAGTTAAATATTCTTTTTTGTTGATAATCATTCAATGTTTTAATTAAAATTATTTTTGATAAATTGTAGTTACTTCGTCGACAGGTTAGTCATCGACTTGGTAGTGGGCCAGAAGATGCCGAAGCAATTAAAGTAATAAAAATAAAATTTTTATTGATTAAAGAAACAAACAAATTCTTTATAGAATCATTTATTCTTTCGTCATCTTAATTGGACAGATGTCTATACTAAACGATATGATCCACCATATAAACCTATTCTTAAAAGTGATGATGATGTTAGTCAATTTGATACAAAATTTACAAAACAAACACCTGTTGATTCACCTGATGATAATATGTTAAGTGAAAGTGCTAACCAAGTTTTTCTCGTATGTTTTATTATTAAAAACAAATATTTTTTTATATATAAATTGAATTTCTTTTTAGGGTTTTACTTATGTTGCCCCATCGATAATTGAAGATATGAGTCGAGTACATTATTCATTGAATAATGGACATCGATCACCAAGAAAAATCATATCACCTGAAATAGCTTCTCAAACGTATAATTAATTTTTCTTTTTTGAATGAAAATTTTAGCAAATTAAATATAAATAATTTTTTGTTTTGTTTTTTCTAAGATTTTTTTTCAAAATGTCTGGATCAAATGGTGTAATTGATCAGCTAGGTGCAGCATCAGTTGAAGCTATGGATACAAGTGATGTTTCAAATCCCATGCCATCATCATCATCATCATCTCGATTTACAGTCAAACCATCCACAAATACGAAACAACAACCAAACAAACCAATGAGTCCAGGTATGATATTATCCTCTGTTTGTTGTTTTTTTGGTAATGAACTATTAATAATCTTTTCTTTTTTTAACAGAAAAACCGATGTTTTATATATAAGAACTACAACAAAAAAAAAGTTCTTTCATCTCATGTGGGTGTTTATTCAAATGCTTTTGAGTTATTCTGTTTAACATTGTAAAAAAAAAAAAAAAGAAACAGCGATATATTTATCGAAGAAAAAAAAACCATTAATAGATTAAATATTAACATTGAGTTAAATTTCATTTTTTTCCTTTCCTTTAGTTAATTCCGGTCTTCCTTAATGATCATCAAAAGTAAATTTTAATAAATTAAATTATTTATTTTTATATGTCGTTTTTTGTTTCAGTCGGTATAACGCAAATTGATCAATTGATAAAACTGCGTTTTTACTTTCCTTTCCTTATTATTTTTTTTTTCCGAGAACCAAAAGATTGTTATCACTGTTGTTCTTTTTTTTTCTTTGTTACTTCTTGCTCCCTATTGTTATTTTTGGCACGTTATATATTTATATCTCCACTTATATTCATTTACTTTTTCTTCCAGATGCTGTAATTCTTGTCTACTGTTATGATGATGAAAAGAGAAAGTCATATTTTTTTTTTTGGTCTTAATATTATCCTTGAAATATCCATGAAATACACCTTTAATTATTATTTGTATGCGTGCCCATTTGTTTTCTTGTTTTCTTTCTTTTTTCTTGTTTATTAGTAACAAGAATATCAAGTGATGATCTTATTCCGTCTATTTATTTTCGAATGAAATATTTGACAAATATTTACAGATAAAAATATTTAAAACAACAACAAACGATTGAAATAGTTAAAAAATAGTCACGAATAAAGCTATTGGAATGATCAACAACGACGGATAGATGTTTGATGAGCTGAGCTAAATATATAAAATAATAATAATTAGTTTTAATTGTATGTTCACAAAAAGAAAATTAAATGATGAGTCTAGCTCAGTAATATTATTTCTTGAGAGTTAAGCACAGAGTGAGTCATAAATAATATTTAGATAAATTGAAATATCTCAGCATCTGTTCAATTACATTGGAAGCGTAAAAATTTATTCAAAGTTTGTTTTATCATACAGATAAAGTAAGCAAATATTACAATGAAGCATAGAAGTATATTGCGGTCCTAGAAAAGACAAGGTTACTGTGTCGCCGCCGCAGAGATCGCTACCTCGGAAAATTAAATAGAACTCTTGATGTCTTGAAAAGTCTTTTCTGAAATATACATATCAAAAGGTGTGGGTGTAGATCTTCTTTTCAAAGACATCAATACCAACATATGCACAGTTCCACTCGCTTGAATATTAATGAAAAATACACGCATAGCTTATTATTTATTTTGGTCAAAACTTCATATGAAAGGCTCAATGTCGCTGCGTCCGCTACTATGAAATATTATTGCGGATGTTATGAAAACAACTTAATCTATTTTGAAACAAGAAAAATACATGTGTAGCGTTTCATGAATAAATTTCAATTGTTATATAGAGGGTAATGAAAAGAAATCAAAACAATATATACATTGATGCACAGAGCAAATTTACAGAATCATGAATTTAAGCATGTACTAAATTCAAATTTCGCCTTCGGAAACTATCTGATCAGTTTAGACAATGTCGGTTATTTGCCAAAGCATTTCTTCAGGTATATGAGCAATCATAGAAGCATCGGAAGTTTCGGTTCGAGCTCGAGTATCTCTGAACATTGTCGATTTCGTATAGTATGCCTAAAAATCTTCGGTTTTGGTTGACTTCTATTTCTTTATTTTTAATTGACCGAAAATACTAATTGGTTTAAAAGTAAACGATTACAAAATTTCGAATTTTCAAACATGGACTACTCGTCTTTTGCAAAGAAGTTGATGCCCCAATGAGCTCCAATTGTCTGTTTTATTTATGAGACAAGAATTTCAGCATTTACACTTACTAGTAAAAAAGAAAACTTTAAATAAGCTGCTACCATTAACCAAAAGCTCAGCCCATTCGAGCGAACTGAAGCGAAGATATTTCAATATTTTATAATTCAATCTGTATTTTCTGAGAATGTTCCTAAATCGATTATTTATAAACATTGCTGACTTTCTTGTATTACTGAATATGTTCTCTTTAGTCTATCATCATTAAAGTTATAATATTTGTTAGAATACATACAACAACATATCGATTGCATCGATCACCTTGGCAACATTCAGCACATGCCCAATCTTCATACCAATTACGTGTACAAATTGAAGCAAGACCATAAAGAACTAATAGAAGAAAAAAACATTCTTAGACTTAATTATCGAATATAAAATACGTACGTCGAGTGCATCCTTCATGTTTATCACATCCTTTTGAAATATAATGACGACGTTCAGCACGAGGTGTCCTAAAATACATAATTGAATTTTATTTAATAAAAAAAAGAATACTGATAATTATATTTTTACCATTCATGAGGTGTTGTCCAAAGAATAAGAGAAGCACATGCATCTTCCTCTCGAGCACACATACGAACCGTTTTTATACATTTGTCATTATTGCCTTCTTGTTGTTCACATACGTAACATTCGAGACCATTAACTAAAAAATATTCACACAAAAATTATAGAGAAGGAAAATAAACATTTTAATATATACCTGAATGAAAACTAATGAGTACAACAAAAAGAATCAATACAATAGACATTATAAATTCAAACAATTAAGACACAAGACTTTTTTTTCTATTCGTGTTAACCTTTTTCGACCGGTATGACCTATACACAAATAAAGGACAAAGACGTACAACACGTATACTTGGCGACATCTGTATCATATTCGAAGCGAACACCTATTGTTCGCTTTACGGAGTGAATCGATATTTGACAGTATTCAATGAATTTGTTTTAAATGAGAAAATGCTATAATGTAGTTTCTCTTTGTTTACGAATAATATGTATATTTATAAAGTTGATATAGAACGCTATGTTGGAATGAATGATTCTTGTAAAAATGAAGTATATACTTAGTCTATTTATTTTATCTTTTTATTATTCAATTTGAAAATTAAGAATTTCTTTCAATTGTTGGACTTGCCACAGAACCATTGTTCTTCAAATAGTTACTCCTTTGACATGAGGTTGAAAACGAAAGTAAGATGGTGTCTACATCGAAATTTAATATACTTGTTCATTTTTTTATAATGAATCATAGTTTCGAACAAGTGTCATTGACGAGACTGTCAGAAAAAAATCTTAAAGTTTTTCCACAAGAATAAAATCCTTGAGTTTTAAAGTTCATTTTTAAACTACAGAAGATATATACATATATTAGCACATTTTTTTTGCTTTATAAAACCTAAAGTCTAATGTTCTTGATACAACTATCAACAAAATAAATAAACAAACAGAATCTCTTCAATACTCTAATTAATGAAATGAAAGTTGTTTAAGTTTTGTTTTCTCTATTGAATTTTTAATCATCATATTTGAGAACATTCAGCATCACTCCCATCATACATCATCAAGTCTTCTCATTATCACTCGTCAGAGAAACAAGTTAATTATTCGAAAAGTCTTTGTTATCATTTATATGATTTATTTGGTTCAACACATTTTTCTATCAATGAAAAGAAGAAGATAATTGAATATCATCATATCTATGTGAGAACTTGATCGTCAGATCTTATTCATCTTATTAATAATGTAAAATAATAGTATACATATTCGATGAGATCGTGATAAGATACAAGTTTCAAATTTTATTTTTTTTGTGATAATTATATTTCATGCAAAAATGAACGCTTGAATAGAATTTCACAAGAAAACAGTAATTGTTCGTCAAATACAAATAGTAATTTTACCAAGTAATCACCAGCATTAAAAACCTAGAAACCAAGAACATTCGGATCTGCTTATATTATTGATATTCATGACAATAATGTAAAAATGAATTTGTTTTTTTTTGTTATCGATTTTTATTAACGTTGATACTGTATAGGAAATAAAAACAACAGAAAACTAATGGATTGTCTCGATGAATAGCTTGATTATCACTAATATTTAAAGAAAAACAAACAAAAGTATATTGTGTTCTTATTTGATTTCTATAAAAATTTTTAGTTTTACACACAAATTAGTTTTTACTTATTGGATCTGTATGATTATTCTCCTTAAGCTTAAAATCATAGCTGGTTAAAATTTTGGTCAATTTTCATTTTTAATTAAAGTTTTAATACTATGTTTCAATATTCAAAAAAAAAAAAGAAATATATATCCAATGATCATTTTCTCGTTCGTAGTGTTCTTTGTAATCTAATTTTTAAACGTAAACAGTTACACATGAAATGTTTGACAAACAAGTCTCTGAAAATCTTTGTAGCTTTTAGTTAGAGTCTTTTCATCTAAACATTGACTCGAATTAGGTAAGAAATCATCTGTAAAGGGTATTCAAGAAACGAGTTGTGAATTTGAGCAGTTGTTTTAAGACTATTACATGTAAGAATTCTGCACTGTCTAATTTTCTAAATGAATGAAGCATACGAACTTTTAAATGAATGTTTTGCATTTCTTGTCTAATGTATACTTGCTACGAAGGATTGAATAATTCGTACTTAGTCAACAACTTCTGAGAACATTGTTGAATCGGACAGGATCCGATCACTCACTTTTTACTAAATTTCAACTGTTCATAAGTGTTGAAGTCTAATAAGAAAAGGTTTCTGTCAAAATTTGACAAAATCTTATTGAAGTTTAAAGAATTTAATAGGAACCAACGGTGTGTTTGAGCTACAGGCTGATTCTATGGGATTAGAATCATATGGAATCAATAAAAACACTTGGAATCAGCTATTTTTTCCTTCGGTAATTCTATGAGATCATCTCAAATCACTTTTTCTTTTGTTTGAGTGATACAGAAGATCGCTCTACCTAATCATAATAGTTAATATTAGGGTTGAGAAATTACCGTTACTTTACCAGTAACACAGTAATAGACAACAGAGAATGTGTGAATATATCAAAGAAAGGATATTTTACAAAATAAATGATACTTTATAAAGTTTGATCAAAGATTTTTCGAGTCGAGGGATTCACATATGTAATCGATTCCTCTAAATTGAATACTTGATTTTTCGGTGTAGCAAAGGCTATTTTAGAACGCTTAACCGAGAAAATCGTGGTTTTCTTCCAATAGGATGGGGTGTGGGTATGGGTTTGAACTAGGTACGTATTTCATATCTTTTTGTTATACGTTTAAATAATGAACTGTAATTTAATAAAAAAAACAAACATAATACAGTTGAAAACAATAAAGTTCTTTCTCAAAAAATTTGTGAACATTGAACGCCAACAGAAAGAGTATGAGTCAGACAAGTCCAGATTAAAAAAGCTATTTTCGATCAGATGTTCTTTACGAATGTCTTCTAAAACATAGAAAAATCATGAACAAGCTTTAAAAGTAAAGCTCTGCATTAGATTCGTATGTAATTGAATGACATTTCATCTATCGGATCTATCGAATTCATACTTCGATGAAACATACTAGAAATAACTATAATGAAGACAAGCAATTTTCGTTTGTGCAAAAGAGAACATTGAATTAGTAGATTTTCTTCAGATAGTAATGATCAGGTTTTATTACAGATGGCTAATGAATTTTTTTAATAGCCATAATAAAATACTGAACTCTTATTTGATGAAATACTAACAGACATGAATTTATAAAGTTGAACGAACGATGAAAAAAAATCAAATGTCCTTCAGAGTTAATGTTTTCTTTCAAGCTATTGATGTTGCATGCACATGTTTCGTTCTCTGTAGTCTAGTAGATATTATGCTTCTATTAATTAAAGTAAACAAATACTTGAAAACCTTTACATTTCTCCATAGGAATTCTTTTTTCATAGCATGATTCTTAATCTATATTGACATGAATGTTGTGAACCTGATGTTTCAACATGTTTCGTTCTTTTATACTTGTTATGCGTCAACAACTACAACGTAAATGTATAGGTTTGTTTTTCTCTTTCGGTTGGTAAACGAAACAAAGAATTTGTCTTTCAAAATTTTAAATCAATGTAACTTATCTTATTTTTTATAATAATATTGTAAAAACTCATAATACTAAGCTAGTTATATGGAATTTTGTTTTCTTGTTGGGTGAAAAGCTTCATCGCAGACGATTATAATCGTTAGGTTTCATTAAGGAAAGAGATTTCAAATAGTTTTCTCATATTTCATATTCTCTCTTAGTGAATGCATTCATAGGCGAGTACTCATGCTATAACATACTGCAAAAAATCATGAGTACTCATCATTAATACTCGTGCTAGGATCTGAGTATGACAATAGAATACTCGCCTTGTAATATTATGTGTTTTTGTGTGTACTTCGGCAATGTATATAAGCTATTATTTATAATCGTATATTTTGTTTAAGTATAAATTTAATAATGAAGGGCAAAGATAAGATCAGTTTGAGAGTCAGAGGTAGTATTTTTGACTGCATACTTTTTGGATAAAGAATCTAAAGAAAACTTTCTATTTATAGAAAATAAAGTAATAGTAAACAAAAACATGTATTCAGAATAGTACATCAGTAAATAGAAATGAATAATAGATTATTCTAACGAAAATCTATGATAAATAGTCTTGATTATTACTAACAACCAGACTGATACTTTTAAATTGATGAATGTCTTTTATTTAGTAGTGAAAAATAAATTATATTATTAGTTTATAGTATGATGCATATGCATTTATAATAGAAAATTGTAATTGATTTGTAATAAAAGTTATTTGTCGTTTCTAAAGTAGAAAAATATTTTGATCTCAATTTAGGAAGAGAAATTAAACAAGTTATCATTTGTTCACTTAAGCATGTATTTAATTTCACTCGAAAACTCCACAATTGAAAATGAAAAGAATTATTTTTCTTTTCTTTTGTTTAATAATCATCTTTCATTTGATCACATCATATTTCTTTATTATATTAATTTAATTTACTTTTGTACATACGATTTTTGGTAAGTATTCTATGAACAAACAAGGATGAGTACTATATTAATAACTCATGCTTACGTTTCTAAGTAAATCTGTAAAAAATAGCTCTACGGAAAAATATCAGGTCTGAGCTCGAGAACAACTTCATAGGTTCTATAGCTTTCACTAGGGTGGACAAACTATATCTATTATTTGTTTTCGTTTAGTATATGCATGAAATAATTCTATAAAACTAACAAAAGGTGTGTAGAAGAATGAAGGTTTGATGTACTAGAATTATTGACTTATATGAAATCATGGGTTCATAATATATTCATTCTACTCTCGGAGCAATGTTCCATGAAACTTTGATGATCTTTTGTAGGAACTTCTTCAAGTGTCAAATGGTTTTTCAATTAAGTGATGTTCATTTAATGAATAGTAGAAAAGTCTGGAATAATTTGGTTTCCCAGGTCTTCGTTCTTGAGATACCAAATCTGTATTAGATTTTTCAACAGAAAGCTGTGATCTTTCTCAGGTCAGACTTTCGAATTTTGTTGGAACAAAGTTCTCAATAAGATAAATTCATTGAACAAGCTATTTCCTTAGAGTATCGTCTATCCTGAGATATTTAAAATTCGAAAGTCTGTCATGTGTAAAAACAAAATTTTGTTCATATATTTACATATTCACGAGGAAAGCTAGAACTTGAACAATCAACTAATCTCATTAAGAACTTTGTTTCTGGAAAGTCTGAATTCGAAAATTGCAAGTCGATTTTTCACGTGATCTGAGGAGGACCAACGCTTTTTGTTGAAAAACTCAGTGAAATTTCGATATCTGAAGAACGAAGATCCGGACAAGTAAACCATTCAAGAATTTTCTATTATTCTCTAGTACTCATCCAATGAATGTCATCTCGGTTGAAAAGCGATTTGACATCTCGAGAGGTTTCCACGTTAAATCTTTTTATTAATTTTTACTTTGTAGCTTTAACTTTACTTCATGATAAACAAAAAAGAATAACATTGGAGTATGAAATTGTTTTTTGTACGCTTCGTTTTCATAAATTAAATCGATTTTCAATTGATTTATATTTCATATAAATTTTCAGTAATTTATTTGATTATTTTTTTTTTATTGTAGCGCGTTTCTGACGATTCTTTTTCTTTAATCATTGTTTTCGTTACTTGTTTCCAAGAAAAGAATGCAAAGAAAAGTTAGCAACAGATGTAAATTCACAAGGCACCCATGTGTTTTTTTTTCTTTTATATTTTTACTTTGTCAGTTGTTTTCTCCTTTTATTTGCTCTATATATGAGATGCATGAGATGTTCAGCAACACATTCAAGTTTATTAAAACTGAAGTATTGAATGTTTTACTTTCTCTATTCACTCTCGTTTTATTAGACTATGATGAAAGCCATGTTTTGCATTCGATTTAAACCATACAAATATTCTGTGCAACTTTTTAGATCCATTAAAAATATATTGTTTTCATAATGGGAGGTTGCGCTGCACGTCCAAGAGCAGTTGTACATCCATCAGTTATAAGATTTGTGCCTGATGATGATGAATTACCAATAAGAAGTATTGATCGAAAAAATCTCGAATCATATTATTTATTTTGGCTTGATAGTACGGTAAGATCACCTGAATTTATAGAAACTCAAGATGAATTACGTTCCATAATAAATTACATGAAAATATTCGAATCAAATGACGAATGTGAAAAAGAATTTTAAAAAATTGAAAATGGTAAAATATTTTTTATTGTCAATTGTGTTCAAGGTTTATTATTGTTACCAAAAGTTCATGATCACAAACAATTACATTCTATTTACATGTATCATAATCGTGATAATATTGATATGAATCAAATAGAAAATCAATATAATAAGGTATTGTTTAGTTGACTTGATTGATTTTAAAAAATATGTCTTTTATTAGATTAGAGGAATATATGATTTATTCTCTACAGCTAAACGATATTTAGAAGATGATGTTAAAATACATACAGATCTTGATGATCCAATGATAATGGACATTGTTACTGAAGAGAATAATTTAGAATATCAAGAACAATTTGCTTTATTTTTAAAGATAGTTAATGTTAATGCAAAAGATATTTATGATAGTCAAACTCGAGATCGCTTAATTGAAACATATTTGGAATATTATGAAGGCAATGATAGTGAAATAAGTTTTATCGATGAATTCGCTGAGTCATATAAACCTGAGACAGCTATTTTATGGTATATGCGTGGATCTTGTTTACATCGTTTACTTTCTCGTGCATTTATTGATCAAGATATGAGTGTACTTATTGATATGTATTCATTTATTGTGGATATTAATCGAAATATAAAAAAACAAAGTATGAATCAATCATCAAAATTACGTGTATATCGTGGTCAATTTATATCTAGTGAAACATTATCTTTATTAAAACATAATATCAATCAAATAATAACAATGCAATGTTTTTTTAGTGCTCAAACATCACGTGATGAAACTGTTAATATTCTTCAAAGTATTGAACCAATCGATAAAACTTTAAAACGTATTATATTCGAAATCGATACATTACAAGATTATACATTTGTTGATTATAAACAAACATCTACATCAAAAACAATTCTTTTTATACTTGGTGCACAATTCAATATTATTGATGTTAATGAAACAACAGTTATATTATCTCAATGTACTTCTAATTTAAATACTAATTATGATTTAGCAAATGAATCATCTTTAATTATTCGAGGTGTACTTACCTATTTAAAATATGGAACTACTGAAGCTATTAAATATTTTAAAAATATCTTAATTAATGGATCAGAAATTGACTTAGCAACATACTCATCTATATATGGACAATTAGGATATTTAGAACAAAAATTAGGTAATTACAATGTAGCGACAATTATGTATGAAAAATCAATGCATAGTGGAACAATGCAATTTGGTGTTTATCTTTTCTATCTTGATCAAGCAGCTCAATATCATGCCAAAGTACTTAAAAATTGGGAAAAAGCAATGACTTTATGGATACAAAAACTTAATATTCAAAATACTTTTCTTTTGGAAGAAGATAAAGCCCAAACGTATGAAAATTTAGCCAATGCTGCATTTGAAACTAAACAATATGCTAAAATAGTTGAATATACATTAGCAGCAATTGAAAATTTACCAAATGATCATCCTCATATATCATTTCTTCAACAACAATTAGAACAGGCTAAAAAGAAATTATCTGAACATACTACAAATTGATTGAACGTTTTTTTGTTTTCTTCTTCTTCTTCATTAATGTGTCTTCAATGAACAGTCTCAAAGACAATCTTTTTCTTTATATATCACTGTAATTACATTTTATCTTAATTGATGAATTACATCATAGAAAATAAAATCGAAGAAAAATACATATTTATACATTTTGGAAAATATTTACACAAATATTTCTAAGGTCTCTTTATTTCAATTCTTACATATTGAGAATCTATTTCTGAGTTACTTCAAACATTAAATATATAGAATGGATCGTGAATAGCACTACGATAAAAAAAGCGATTAAATATCTTTAAGTAGGTTCAATCAAATGAGTTGGGTAGAAGTTTATCTCAAAGCTTTTTTTCATACAGATAAAGCAAGTAAATACTACTATGAAGTTTTTGTTTTTTGTATCATGAAGGAAATTTTATTTGTTATCAAATATATTGATGCATATATTGCAAGAAAGTTGGTATTTTCATGTTCAAAAGTCTGAAATTGTGTGTTTTATTCATAGGACACGGATTTCAGCATTTTAAATTGATTAATTCTGAAAAATTGCTCTATAGTGATGGACATAAATTTAGAATTGTTATATTTTTGAGCTTTTCGATAGTAATAGCTAGGTAGAATCTGAGAAAACATTTGAGTAGCCAAAGGAATTCTTTATCGAAATTTGTAAACCTATAAACTCAACTAAAACTGTTTGAATGCAGATGCCGGGAAAACCAAGACCCCCTAAACCAGTTTTTCGGCATCCATTTGAAGCTTTTTGCAAATGGCTTTATTTGATAGAACAAATAATCTTAAGGAAAATGAGATGTCTCTGATCTCTTCATGACCTTGCTTCATCGACCTGTATTCTATTTATAGAAGGCCCGAAGGCGTCACATACGACGAAAGTATTGAAATGTTTCTTGAGTTTCCTATAAATAGAATGTAGTTTTCCGACGGAACGTCATTAAGAGATCCAAATCATCTTATTCTACTCTATCAAATAAAACTATTCCCAAAAAGTTTAAATTGGATGCCAGAACACTGGTTTCACGGGTTTTAGTTTTCCAGACATTCTTATTCAAGCAGTTTTATTAGAGTTGGTAGGTTCATAAATTCCAATAGACAGTCCTTCTAGCTACTCAAATGTTTTCTCAAATTCTTTCTAACTATTGCCATCGAGAGAAAAAACACAAAAAATATAACTGCTCTAAACTTCAGTATCATTCATAAAGTTCGTTTTGACTTCTTATTCTCTTACACGACAACTAAAAGTTATCCATGAAGTGCTTCTATGTTATCCGTATGAAAAAAAAAACTTTAAATAAGCTTCTACTTTTAACTAAAAACTCAACCGATTCGAGCAAACCAAAGCGGAAATATTGAAATTTTTTTATCATACTGCTATTTATGGTCTACCCTCTGTATGCGATATGTAATGGCTAATTTATAAACTAAAGTGTTTATGAAAAAGCTTTAATGAACGTGAAAGAGAAGAGTTCAAGCATATTCTAAAAAATATGAAAACATGATTAGTAGAAAGTGAAATCCTCATGAACTATATTCAATGAAAACAAAAACAAAAATTTCTGATATTTACTTATAAAAACCTTGTTTTTTATTGATCATATGTTTTGAATTCATCGATTTCATTATTTTATCTATTGACTTTGATTAACTCTTTTGATGATTTCTAATGATTCATTTTAATTCTTAATGACTAATCCATCTATGACGACAATATGGTAATCATATTAATGGAGAAAATAGATTCAATCACTATGTCGTATCTTTTTCTTCTTTATCTACAATGTACACATTTTCTAATTGAATTTCCGTTTCTCTTTCAAAATATAAATACCAGTTTCAATTATTATTTCTATACTAGATCATATATGGGAATACGATTAGTTACTGAATGAATATTAGGAAATATTAAACACCACTTTCAATAAAACCGTGATAATAAAAATTCCATCATCAAATGAAATATGCCTATCTGAAAAATAAGAAAACAAAAAAAAAATATTATAAAAAGAATGCATCAGCATAGTATCCTATTATAATACGATCTGATCAATAGAAAGTTATTCTAACAGTAAGAATACCATGTAAAAATAATGTATAACATGTGAATTGTTTTCTATGTTATTTCACAAAAATGAAAATTATATATCATATCAATAATTATATTAAAAGCAATATCAATACTCTTTTCGATATTTATTCGCATGAATTTTTTTTGTCTGTCAATTATTGCTGTTGTTCAACATTATTTTATATTTTTTTTTCATATATTGTATAAGTGAGCGAAATATACAAACGAGTTTTAAAGTAAAAGCATGGATAACAGTTCTATAGATAAAAACCTATTTGATAGATATATACATCAACATCAAGAGTGTATAAAATCACTGAATACATATAAATGATCAAATAAGTAAACAAATTTCACTTATTAAATATTGATTAACAATGAAAAGAATAAGTCAGTTCTGTGTAGTAAACATAACATTGCAGAATAGTACATTGGAACGCATGACATTAGCACTTTAAATTGAGTAATTGATAGAGCAAGTCAATTTGGTTGGTCGAAAATTTTGAACTTCGATGGACTATAATCAACTAAGAAATGTGTACAATGCACTAGTCGTCAAATAAAAAAATTTGGACAAAATTATCTCGTATCTTCGGGGCGACTATTCCAATCTGATTAGAAAATTTTATTGAGAGTATCAAAGTACATTTCAATTGAGTCTGAATCCGAGGAACTCTAGTGATTGACTAATCTCATTCATAGATGTAGTAAATAATGTTCATTTATTTTATTTATATCAGTAAGATAAATTTGTCGAAGTTTTCCATAATTATTTTGAGTTGATTGATCGATGAAGAAGAATGTTTAACAAACATCCAGATAAGCTTTAACATGACGAACTCAATTTATGTTTTCCCATATGAAATAGTATCGATTCGATTAATTGATAATGAAATTCGAGTATATACTACTGAATTCAATTAGCATATAGTTTCATAATAAATGAAATTGTCAAGAAAAAAAAAGGATCATAGTCAATGTTATAAAGCAATGATTCCTGTTCGAATAAACAGTCGAATCAATAATCAATAATTATTCGAACGTTCGGATTCATTCAAGCATTAGCTAAATATCGATAGTTCAAAAGAACTAAACACAGAGCAGTATGTTCTAAAGTGGTCAAATCTAGATCAGATTGTGCTCGACATTCTATGATCAAGGTAATACGATGATCTTCTCGCATCAAACAATAGAATATACAATGAGAACATCATCGTCTTTTATGAATATATGTATCATATTCATACATTTCTATTAATAATATATGTACCATCAATACATTGTGTGTCTGTTATCGATAATAAGTAAAAACTTTGCGAGCAAATAAAATGAAACAAAGTACTATTGATGACTTATGAGATAAAATAAAACGACGGAAGGAAAACAACTTCATGACATTTATTACTCAACATGGTATTTTTAAAAATTCAATGAGAAATACTTTACTATCATTTAAAGAATAAATATACATATTTGATTTGTCTAAGATTCAATAATAGAATTTGTTTTGTGACAAAATCATTCAAATTTTGACATAAATTTGCAACAGTATTTTCCAATTGTTATAACAATACTATGAATGATACTTTTATTACATTATCTTTTCGATATTTCATTAATTAAATATACATATATTCTATCAAGATTTTCTTTTGAAATCTTATCAAGTTGAGCTCAATCAACTTTATATTATCTCATTTGATATTCATTCACTTGATATATTTTTAAATATATGTCATTAAAAATAACTAGCAAAACCAGTCGGGTACAATGTAAATATAATATGTCAATTTATTTTTCTTCTTCTTCTTCTGTTTTTTTCTATTTTTGAAAGCAAATAAAATATATTTGCATTCATATGGAATAATGTTTGACGAATAATGTTCAAGGATACAAAATAAATTGTATAGTAATCAGTCAAGGGAGTAGAAGTATGGTTTCAAGTAGAATTAGAAGACTTATATATAGATATTTATATATTTAGCGTCACATGTCAAATTGTTTCTATGATAAATGATATACGTCATCAGTGTCACGTAATATAGAATATGTGTTATATGCAAGCAGTTGCATATACTAACCGATTTCTTTCGACTAGAAGATTCGAAGATCACGCTACGAATAGCTCGAGGTTATTTTCTTATACTCTTATACATATACAAAATGTATATTCAATAATCTTTTCCTTATCTCTTTTTCCTTTCTTCTTTTTTTCTTTAGGATATAGATATGCGTAATCATTACCCTCAGGAAAGAAACATAATTAATTCTTTATACGCTAAAGATATACAGTCAGAATATCACTAATATATCTCATATCAAAAACCGCACAGTTGTTTCGATACAAATTAAGATGCACACGTCGTCGTTGTTTTTCTTTGCTATAGTTGTGATCATAGCATTGCATACTTTACCAATAACTGGTAAACCTGCAAAAAAAACTACAGCCGCAGCAACAACAACAACACTTGCGACAACAACAAAAACTCCTACTACTGCGAAGTCACCTCAAAAAGTACCAGCAGCTAAACCAGCGTCTAAAGGTGCTAAGAAAAAGAAGAAACCCGCAAAAACAAGGTATAAATTCTTTATTACATGTTGATATTGAAAAAGAAAAAAATTCTTACCATAATCCAGATTTCTTGCTGTCTTTAAACTTAAGAATCTATTAATCTATTTTATTTCTTCAATGCATAGTTCTATTTATCTGATCTCGGATTAAGTTTCATAAACGATGTTTTTTTCATGGAAATAGATCATGTTTCGTTGACTATTGCAAAATATTAATAGAAAACTCTTGAAGGTTATTAGAAAAATGTTAGTTGTATAAGATTATTTGACATTGTTTTTTTTTTCTTTTATTAATAATTCCTTTACAATGAAAATAATTTTATTAGATTATAAATCGCTTATTTCATACTAAAATTGATTTCTTTACATTAAGAATATTTTATTTTTTAGTGGAACACCTAAAACAAATCCTTGGACAGTGCCCAATGCTGATCAAAAGAAATTATTTAATGATGTAAGTATATCATATTCTTATATAATCTATGATAAAATTAATTCTATTATTTAGTATAAAGCTATTTTGCGTAAAAAACTCATTGCTCGAAAGCATAATATATCTGCAACATATCAATTAGAATCAGCTAAATATGGTTCCCAAGAGCTTGATAAAACCACTTTACATCATTATTTAGTAAGAGGAAGAGAAGAAAATAAACTGAAAGAATAAATATTACATTATTTTATTTTTAGATCAAATTACCCGATTCGAAATATGCTCATGCTATTATTGGTATAAACAAAGACACAAAGAAATCTGCACCAGTTAATGAAGATAATGCTTCGATTCGTCGTACAGTTTATGATAATCTTGCAACAGCTGAAGTCTGAAGAACTATATATATATCTTGGTTATGAAAGCAAAAGCAAAAGAAAAACAGTGACATCCTTCTATTCTTCCCTGTGTGCGCTTTTTTCCTTATTTCCACATATACACATAATATTTTCTCTTTTCTTGCGTTTTGACACACTCGAATTAGAATCGTCGTTGGCTCCCTTTTTTTGCGCTCTGGTTTATGTGTTCGAAGAAGAAGCAGAAGGAGAAGAAGAAGAAAAAAACGAGAAATGAGCATTGTGTTGATGTAAGTAGAGAGAAAACGACTTTTTTTTCTGTGTGGCAATGCTATAAGAAAAGAATCCTGATGTTGTTATATGCAGAAAAAAAATGAGAGAAAAAAACTTCCTAGTACGATGATGGAAAAATCATTTGATGATCAAGAGAATATAATAAGGTATTGCTGAATGACATTAAAATGATATTCATAGAAAATATTTAAAGGTAAGCTATATATGTATATATGTACAATGAAGAAAACGTTTGTCGTTTTTTTGGTTTTAAATTTTTTATTCGTTGGCTCTCTTAATTTGACAGATCAACAAATAATGACTATCAGAGGCAAATGGCAACGGAAATCGCCAGTCAGGAAATGGATGGGAGGGCATCCATAGCTCCAGAAAACAAAAAAGAGTATGCGAATGATGATGACGATACTAGATCTGCAAGGCAAATAATGATGCTTAAAGATGAATTGATAATTTTTCTATCATAAACGTAGTTATTTAGTTTTTGATAGCAATCAACAATAAATACATTTATCATTGAAAATATATTATAATAAAAAAGGTAAAAGCACTTATTCAACTAGATATTCTTTTTGCTTTATTAAATGATATTATTATAATGAAACATAGTATTACTTATTAAGAATAAGACAATTAAAAATAAAGCCTATTATCTTCATTATTTCTATGCATATAAACAGATATATTATTTCAATTTAAAAAAAGTGCATATTTGTTATGTCCTCAATCGTGTGAAAGAAACCGATGTAGGATCAGGTGTTGATTGCTTGCACACAAATCACATGCACATATATACACACTTGGGTAGGAATGATATATATTTTTTTCTTTTTTTTTTGTTGTCAATCTCATCTTCATCATTTTGGGCAAATCTTGAACGTTGCTAAACTATTTTCCGCCGTCGTGATCGTTTCGTATATAACCAGCAATAGCACATAATCGGAACTACTTAAAACAAATTAACATTTTTTTTCTCTTTTTCCAGCCTTTATTCGTCGTTTTCTCTTATGTTCTCTATCGCGCTTTCTGGCCAAGTCGAATTCGATTAGGATCTGAACGTTGACTACATAGGCCCGTTTTTTTAATTTTAGCACGAACAGGCCATCCATCCTCCGAGAATAGTTCGCTGCCGCCGCCACCACCACTACTACCACCCGTTGTCATCCTCGCTGTTTCTTTTTCCCACGCATGCTACTTTCTTCTTTGCTATTGTAGAATAAAAGCAAGAGAACGATATCGCTTTTGGTTCTTGCATTGTAACTATAGAGTAAGCTGAGTCAATAAAAAATACGCGTGTGACCATTCTATTCCGACATAGTGCGATGTTGCTCTATTATTACTTTCTACTTCTGCATCAGCTATTAATTTTTTATTAATGACCCTCTCTTACTCTTTAGTTTATGCTCTGCCCGTTCCGACGTTCTTTCTTTTTCTTCTTATTTCTCTGTTCGTCCAGCATTGTTATTCTCTCGACTCTTCTTTATCAATGAGAGCATTATAATTGGGTATGCATTGCTCTTCGCATATACGCTCTCTTTGTGTATGTGTAGCCATTAGAATATAATAATTGTATTTCGCTTCGAATTATAGATCTACAGGGGAGCGACAAGCAGAAAAACACAGATGTGAATTATATATAAAAAAAGCAAAAAAGCATTCCTTTCTATTGTTCTCTTTATTTAGATTTCTTTTATTTATTTTTTTCTTTTGATGTTTCATTTTGTTTCTTATTACATATGATTATCATATACATATATGTACTATAGTAGTTTTTGTTATTAGTCAGAGATACCACTTGAAAGTCAATTTGTGAAAAACAAGAGTAAGATTGCGTGTCTATGATCATGAAATGAGGGTGAGAGAGGCAGATCGATTTTTTTTGTTCTTCTTTTTCTCTTCCATCATCTAGTCGATCCGAGAATGCGACAAAATGCAAATCAAGTCACGTTCTCAAAATATTCACTGCCGAATGTCGAAACAATTGAACTAATTGTTTCTACTGATAAATTCATATAGTTCAGCAACAAGTATGATTTCCAATGTCATTTCTTAGTTTATATATCTATATATATCATAATTTGATAAGAAAATTAAAACTATCATTCTATGTATGAAATAGATTCTACGGATGCGCGATAGATCCATCTTAAGCTTTATTTCTAAAATTAATATTTATTTGCTTACTATAAATTTCGTTTCAAAAACAGCAATCTTATTCCATTGGAAGTTTTTCCTTTTATGTTTTTGCTTGAAATGAATCTTTTCGTGAAACAGTTCTATATTGTTTATAAAAACAGTAATATATCTATTCTTCTTTGCTTAAATATATCGATAGATATACGCTAAATCTCGCATTCTCACTAGATAAACTTCCGTTATCTTATCCTTTGTTAATTCATTCATTTTGTCAATATGTCCCTTGTCTAAATGAGATGAGTACTCATGATTTTCTAGATGAAAATTTGTTATTATTCTATTCAAATGTTAAGAAAATATCTAGATCTCTCTTTATAAAAGTATCGCGAACGAAGAGTGACTTGGAAGTAATAAGAAAAAAAGCTTTTTATGTTATTAAAATAAGAAGAAAAAAACTTGTTGACAATTTATACTATAAGAACGTGACGTTACAATGGTTATAAGTTTTTATAAACTCAATTGAGTTATCAGGTATATCAGTAGAGACTTAGTTGTAAACGATGAATGGACAACAAGTTTTATTTTTTGTTTTTGTTTTAGAAAATACTAAGCTTGATATGTTTAGTTTGAGTAATCGGTTTTTTTATTTTCAGAATAAAATAGAAAATAACAAAATCGTGTTTTCCTTTGTACCTTGAAGATTGCACCCTAAAGAATCGAGGTACTGACTGATTAATAGCGCCATCTGCAGGAAATGATTCAAATTCTTAGAATGTTGAAATATTTTTATCTGTTTATATCAGATTGTTGAAATGAAAGAGAACTTATAATTCTATGAAATCATTGACATGATTTTTTATAATAGATTAAATGTTAATAGTATGATCGAGGGATCGCTTCACATTTATATTTTAGTAAAATGAACTTTTTTCTCCATTTTTTTTTACTTTTTATATTTTGCATCTGTTAGTTTTAATTTAGTAAATTCTTTTTCTTTTTGATTCTCTCGTTTTCCACTTTTTTTCCGTTAAATCAACAGAAATGAAATGTTCACTAATATATATTTTCCATCATATTAAGTTTTCTGTTTGTTTTTTTTTTCGAACATCACTCAGCAATGAAACGCCATGCATGTATGTGTTCTCAATTCCCATGATCTGGTACTTTGTCATTAAGGTTATTTCTTTTTTCTGTATTATTAAACATTACCCTGGTCTCATCGAGTAATAAGGAGCAAAGATAAATTCATCGAGAAAATCGACGATCTTTGACATACATCAACACATTAATCGAATCGTGGAGGATGTCGAACGAACAAAGAGCTTTATATTGTGTCATTATCAAATGAGGAAACCATAGATTTGCAAGACAACAACAGAGAACAAACCAAAACAGAAGAAAAACGCTGTTGTTGCTTGTTTATTGTGTTTCTTTTTTTCTCATTAATATCTAAATATTGTTGATGGGTAGGAGGAGAATAACGATAGTTCGCACTCACTCAGTCGCTTATTGATGATGTGAAAAGAGAGGAAGGAAGAAAGAATGAATAAAATGTATGAGAACAAAACGTTTGCTCTTACGACTAGCTGCCACACACATTGCATACATGCTCCTATAACAACAATAACAGGATCGACGACGATGCAAAAACAAATGCGAGTAGAAGAAAGAGAATGCTTACTACTTTCCTTCATTTTTCTCTGTCTCTCTTTCTTTCTTTGTTAGATCCATTTCGTTCTTTCTTTCTTTCTTCATCTAACGGCAAGAAAAACTTGATAAATGAATTTCTTTTACTCTATCTCGTTGATGTGCCGTACACACATACTATCGAAAAGAAAAGACGAGGAAAAAGAACATCGTCTCGCACCCGTGCAATGACGAGAAAGAGAGAGAGAGAGACAGAGAGGCAGAGAGAGAGAGAGAGACGGAGAGGAAGAGAAAGAAACAAAGCAGGAAATCTATTTTCATGCCCCAATAGGCGGTATGTGGTTCTGTCTGGCTCTCTTCTCTCACTTTCTAAATGCGTGCATGCAGGTGTCTCTTTCGATAGGCTTGTTAAGACGAACAAGGACAAATAGTAATACAATACTAGATGTATAATCGATCAAGATTCTTCTTCTTTTTTATAGAATAATGCTAATTGTAATTTTTTCTCTCTATCTCTATTACTCTAGATCTATTTCCATGTATTAGTCTTGTTTGTTTTGTCATGTTACAATATCATGGATCAATTACATTTGAAATAGAACGAAGAATATCAATGTTTTTAAAACCAATGATTTCATTATTCTTTTCATCGTGATGGATAGACCATGATCATAATGGCAACAAGTACAACAGTATCTAATAATATTTCAAATTCCTCTTCGTCCAATAAAACATCAATTACATCTTCACCACCAACAACAACATCAATAATGACAACAACAAATAATGTAACAACACCTACACCAACTGTTGAGCGTGTGATGAAAAGTAAAAGAAATCAAAGTTTTTCAGAAAAAGAAAAAAAATGAAAATTTTTATTTAAATCTTCTAGACATTCCATGTCCACCAAATACACGTTTAAGTGCATATGATGTATTCGATTCACGTGGAAAACCACGTGTTGAAATCCTAAAAACACATTTTATAGCTGAGGGTCGTGTCACTGAAGATGTAGCTCTTAAGATAATTGAAGATGGTGCAAAATTATTACGACAAGAAAAAACAATGATTGATGTTGAAGCACCAATAACTGGTAAGAAGAAAAAAAACAGAAAAACAAATAAATTATATATGTATGAACTTTTATTTAGTATGTGGTGATGTACATGGACAATATTTTGATTTAATGAAATTATTTGAAGTTGGTGGTTCACCCGCTACAACCCGCTACTTATTTCTTGGTGATTATGTTGATAGAGGTTATTTTAGTATTGAAGTAAGGAGAAAAAAAAAACGAAATTAAATTGAATTAAATAAAAAGCTTTATTCTAGTGTGTTCTTTATTTGTGGTCAATGAAAATTCTTTATCCTACAACATTTTTTCTTCTACGTGGTAATCATGAATGTCGTCATTTAACTGAATATTTTACTTTTAAAACTGAATGTAAGTACAAAATCAAATAAATATTAAAAAGAAAATTGTTTTTATTTTTCGTTAACTTCTATTTAGGTAAAATTAAATATACAGAAAGAGTCTATAATGCATGTATGGAAGCATTTGATTGTTTACCATTAGGTATTTAATAAAAATATAAAATTTATATAAATATAATAAATCATTTTGTGTATTTTAGCTGCACTTATGAATGGTCAATTTTTATGTGTACATGGTGGTCTTTCACCAGAAATTCATACACTTGAAGATATTAAAAGACTTGATCGTTTTAAAGAGCCACCACCTTATGGACCTATGTGCGATTTATTATGGTAAAATATATTTCGAATCATAATGATTATATATATTATTATTGTGGATTCTTGGGTTGTAGGTCGGATCCTTTAGAGGATTATGGTGTTGAGCGAACTACTGAACAGTATAGTCACAATACAGTACGAGGATGTTCCTATTTTTATAGGTTAGATAATGAAATTGTATGAAAAATAAAATTTTTTCTTATTTTTGTATCTTAGTTATGCTGCGTGTTGTGATTTTTTGCAAAATAACCAATTATTATCAATTATTCGCGCTCATGAAGCCCAGGATGCTGGGTAATAAAACAATTGTATTTATATGCAATTGATTTTTATTTGATATATATTTAGATATCGTATGTATAAAAAATGTCAAAGTACAGGATTTCCAAGCTTGATTACTATATTTTCTGCTCCTAATTATCTTGATGTGTATAATAATAAAGCCGCAATTCTTAAATATGAAAATAACGTCATGAATATTCGTCAGTTTAACTGTTCACCTCATCCTTATTGGTTACCAAATTTTATGGATGTATTTACATGGAGTCTACCATTTGTTGGCGAGAAAGGTTAAATATATGTTCCTCTTGAAAATAATGTTTTTCAAAAACAAAAAGCCAATTTTCGTTTTTTAGTTACGGAAATGCTTGCTAATATTCTTAATATTTGTTCGGATGAAGAATTAGAAAGTGATGGTACATCCACTGATGAAGGTATGTATAGTTGATTGTATTTAAAAATAAAAAGAATATTAGTTAGTTTTCATCTGCTAATATATCTAATCTGTTTTCATATCTAAATATACATTTATTTGTTTGTTTTTTTTTCTTCTTTTTAGTCGATGTGATGAATGAAGGTAAGTGATGATAGAAGGGTTCTTTTAGAGAATAACATACTTGATGATTGTTTTTTGTTATTGTTTAGCTGCATTAGCTGCCCGTAAAGAAGTGATACGTAATAAAGTACGAGCTGTTGGCAAAATGGTTCGTTATTTTGCAACATTAAGGTCAGTAATTATTACTCAAAATTGAGAGAATATAATATTGTTTTTTTTTTTTGCTATACAGAGAGCAAAGCGAAGATATTTTAACATTGAAAGGACTTACACCAAGTGGAACATTACCGTTAGGTACACTTGAAGGTGGAAAAACAGCGATTGAACAAGGTTAAATTAATGATTTTTTTTTGCTTATTTTTTATTGTTACATTCTTCTTTTGTATATATTTTAGCTAAACAATTAATTTCTCATAAGAAACGTATATCATTTGAAGAAGCTAAACGTTTAGATAAAAGTAATGAAAGTATGCCGCCATGGCAACAACTTCATCCATCATCCTCCGGTCTTACATCGGGTGTTGGTTCTAGTGGTACAGCATCATCAAATATTGGTTCGTCATCACCACGTATTGTTGGTACATCAACAATATCTTCCTCTGTTTCATCAACGTCATCATCACCTGTTAATACATTAGCTGATGCATCGTCAGGCGTAACAACAAACTTATTAATCGATTCAACAAATACGAATTGTAATGGAAATGGTAATAATAAAACGTCTGGACGAACAGGAAATGATTCGTCGAAAAATCCTTATCGAACCAAGTGAAGATAAATTATTTTTCAAAAAAAAAAAAAAACCAAAATCTATTGTCTTCTTTTCTATTGAACATTAAGAGAATATTTTAGCGTGAATTGTTTGCATTCACTGATATAAATACATTTATGATGGGAAATGGATCTATTGATCAATAATCCTATTTTCATGTTTCGTTTTTTTTTTCTTTTTTTTTTTGTATAAAGTCGGCTGACTTTCCTCTGTCTCCTTTTCTTCGTTCACATGCGCGTGTCTAACTCTTTTCGTGATAAACCAAAAACAAAAAAAGAAACCACAATCTAATTCTATTGTCGTCAGTACGGAGAATATGAAATAAAGAGAAGAAGATCTTAAGTCTCTGTGTTTTAACAATATTTCTCTTCAGTGTTGTTCTACGCTTAATTGCGTCCGCAGTTTTTGTTTCTTGTTTGCTTCATTTTTTTTCCAAGACTATATGACCATTACAACTATTGAAGGCCATGTGCTTTTTTCCTACATTTGTTTGTTTATTTGTTTTGTTTGTTTGTTGTGAGCGATGATATTCTATCTCTAATTTTTCTTTGTCTGTCTTTTATTCTATGGCCACAACAAAAAAAAAACAGTATGACGACAATAACCAAAACAAAAAAAAGAAACTCTGATGAGTTTGTTCAAAGAAAAAAATTGTTTTGTTCTTCTGCTTGTGACACTCACGATAATAATATCGATGTTTTCTTAATTGAAACACATATTAATTTTTAACCATTCCTTTTTTATCTGAAAAAAATATAAAACGATTGCACGGAAAAAATAGTTTTCTTTTCTCATCAAATATTTGATCATATTCGGAAAGATAATCGTGGAAAAATAATTTATTTATGTGCATGCAAAAAGAAAATAATCAATCATCAGACGGATGGGAAATTTACTAATACGAACATATTGTTTTGTAATCATTTGTTTCAAATTTATATTTCTTTTATGGCAGAAAAAAATAAGTAATCCATTCTGTTGCAAATGTTGTATATAATAAATAACAGCATGTGTTACTTGTAATTGTCATTTTTCTTGGAAAAAAATTTTGGTCAACGTTGTCAAATATATATGAAAAATATCTTGACGATACAAATCGTTTAGATGTTGATCATTGAGAAAATGAAATCAATAATTTAAGTACCAACATCAGTAGCTCATACTCGATGTTTAATGTCAATCACCATCGTTCATATTTTGATGAGGAACGATGAAGTCTGAAAGAAATATCATTAGCAATAAATTGAGATTGAATCTTTGAGTTGTTGGGCAAAATTGTAAATTATGTATGAACATTCATGAAATGATTTACATCTTCTTAAGCTTTATGATCGAGAGCAAATGTTGAATATATATATTTGCAGATCGTCTTATTAAATATTTGTCGGTAGTCATTCAGTTTTGGGTAGTTCAGACTAATATTTACTCGTACAAGAATATGAGAATAAACAAAGTTACATTCTTTTTCATTCTGTTGAGACAAGAAATCTTTCAATGACATAGTATTATGATCTTGTCGTAAATTCAAAGTTTATATTTTTTATTCTCTCTATTAATAAGAATACAATAGAAACTTGCTTGTTATTGGTGATCCCCATTCTGTTTTATTCTCATTTTCTCAGGTATACTTCAGACATACAATGAATTAGTATATTGACTCATATAGAATTTTCTGCATAGTAATATTATCAATAATCTAAACATTATGACTGATACCCCAGGTAATAGTTTTTAATCAAATGATATGTTTATTAAATAAAACCTGTCAATCGAAAGCTTTTCGATGATGTACTTTTTATATATTGAATATTAGGGATATGAAAATCTGATTGAATAAGTACACAGTAAACTAGACAACTACATTAAACTCTTGATACGTGCCATGCAAATGTATTAATAACATTCATTCGATTAAATTCTGATAATTAACTTGGTTTATGTATTCAAGATAAAAATAATCCGCTTAGTAAAAATTTTTGTTTCGAAACTCATGACGTCGTATTTACTATATTACTCTCATATTAATACATCATGTTGATTCAAATATTTTGTCTCGTATGAGAATCAATTGATAGAAATGATTGACTACGTAGATTAATGTTAAACATTACTTTTATTATTATGATTCGTTAGAGAGAAGAAAATATGTTTTTATGACGTAAAGTTTTATAAAAAAAAAAAAAAACATTATTCATATTTTATAATACTTTTCAATGTTCAAATAAAATTATGTATGAGTATTTTGATTCAAGCTTTAAAATTAAGAATATAGAATCTTTGCTTTCACGATTTTTGGAACATTGTTCTATTTAAAAGAACAGATTATTTAACATGTTCAATGGAGTGTAATCCATTGATAGATATTGGCAATCATAGCCATAAAACATATTTTGAACTTTATTAGAGGCTATGTCAGCTCACTTTTGAGCGTTTCCTACTGAAAAAAAATCGAAAAATATTTCGGCAGGAAAGGACGATTACTTCCAGTGCTCTCCTCGAAATCCATCACTGTCGGTGGATTACAATAATGAATGATTGAATATCTTCATTTTATTTAAATGAAATGGAATATTACTTTTTATTCTCAATGATCGAGAAATATGCAACGATTTTGTTCCTAAGAGAAACGTCAATGAATGCTACTCTCAAGTGTTACAATTTTTCTGCAAATTTATCACAGCTTTAACTCTATCTAAAGGGAAAATGTTCGAGATTTGAATAATGTATTTATACACTTTGACCAACAGCCAGTTCTTTGGTAAAAAAAGAAATGTTGTTCTAGTCGTTAAGTTCATTGGAAAAACTTAGTCTCAAAAATAAGTGAAACTTCAGCTGTTCTAGAGAAAATTCGTTTTTCAAAATAATGCTTTCAGTGAAGTTGGCCACCACTTTGTCGACGTACCCGATATTGATGAAACTTTCAAAGAATGTCTTCTACATCTGAGACATAGATTCAGTTAGCGCAAATAATTCTGAACTGAGATACAGACTTTCTAGAAATCTTGATTTTTAAAGATTTTTCACGATTTTATTTGTTACAGCAGCACTTTGAGAGAAAGAGAAAGATACATATGGAATTAACATAAAAAACTGTATTGAATGACATGCCATTTGACAATTTAGGAAAGTTTTTTCGTTGGAGTTTAGGACTAGGGCCCCTCAGGGGTTTTCCATCGCCAATGATGTTTTTTTTCCATCAATCTTATTCTTAAGTAAAAGGAAACTAATATTTCTATGATAAAAAATTTGTTTTTGACAAAAAACACGTAATGTCATTGTGCTCAATAAAAATTGTCCACTGAGCACAGGATTTAATTCATATTGACATCAGTGTTTACTAAAGCATTGGAACACACCGCTAGAAAATGAAAATATTTTGATAGAGTTAGTGTCTCAATATCGTGGCCTACCCGGATGTTATTGTAGTTAGTATCTCAGCTGACCTTTTGTCGGTGACTCCCTGTTTATTATTTACACCAGCATTGCACATCCCTGGTCTAAAGCAAATTAAACGGGGAAAAAACTTCTATAATTGAAAAACAAAAATAAGTTTAGTATGTAGAAACTTCTTGGGTTTACAAGAAGTTTTCTTATCTAAAGTGACTTTTAGAATACATATAAATCAATGGTGTATCCAGGAGTTTTTAAGTTATGGATTGTTTTCTAGCTGAATTCTTTTTAGGAGTGAGTAACAACAGGTGATTAACAAAACAATTGAACTTCAATTGTTTAACACCATTTTTCCATTACAAAAACCAATGTTTATTGAAGAGAAATTCGTTGTTTCTAACTTAAAACGCGAGCTCGTTCGCCTTTTTTAATACGGTTCCATGAATGTACTTTTCAACTTTCAAATATTTGAATATATTATGTGAAAAAAGCATAATTAGAAACATTATACTGAATTTAAGTGTAATAATGAGTATTTTGAGAAAACATAGTCAACTGATATTTCTGGGTGACTTGATTAGACCACAATAAGATACGATTTGTTAAAATGATACCACTGAGGTATTTGTACACATGTCTATCAAGATTCTTCGACATTGGGCGATCGATATCATTTTAAAAAGAGATAATATATAGACAATTGCTGAATGATCCTACTCCTGTCTACGCTACTGTATGAAATATATTCTTTCGAAAACCATTTCTAATCATCAACGAAAAAAATCTATATGCAGATATTTAATTTCTTTTTTCACGACTCATCTGTCATTGCAGTGTTTTAAAGTTGTTAACGAGCTGTCATTTTTTTTTTAACAGTAAGTGTTTTATTAGTAAAAGAAAAGGAAAGATGAAAATACTCTTGTTTTTTTTTCAATGTAAAAATAGAAATGAATTAGCTTAATGAACATTCACCTATTATTCGAGGTACTTGAAAAAGAAAAATATCTCTCCTAGAAAAAAAGACTTTTTTTCTTAACACTATGAAATGAGAAAAAGTCTATTATTTATATATTTCTTATTCTTTTACTATTGTCTATTTTCATTAGTAGAATATGAGATCAAAAGTTTGGAATATTTTTATACCACTATGTGGAATATTAATCATGATGCTTCTAATATTAATTTTTTGTTGGAAAAGAATCTTTCGTACTCGTCCAATGATTTTTCCATATAGAAATCCACAAGTTGCGTTGATAACTCAAGCATATTATCAATCACGACCTTATCAAACAGTCTGGATGTCACCATCAGTCGAGCAATTACCACCTTCTTATTATTCAGTGACGAACAATACAACAATTCCATCATCTGTATCCTATGCAAAACAGTAAAATTTATATCTAAAGTCAATTCATTTGCTTTTTTTTCTATCGTTTTTGAACAAAAAAATTCAATTTAAAAAAAAACATACATAAAAACAATTGATTTAAAATGCGAATAATACATACTAAATACATTGAACTGTGTCCGTTGTATTTGTTTCCCATTGAATTGGAAAATAATTATCTTCTTTTTTAAATCCATTTTCTTTTATTTTCATAGTATTATTTAATTTATCTTGTTCTTGTTTTATTATTGAAGTCATTGATGATGGTAAAATACGTATAGTATCATTTGGATTATGACAACTTATTAAAAATCGCCATGGAAATGGACATGCTCGTATATCAACAGGAAGTTTATTTTTACATGTTTGACGTGAATGCCATAAAAAAATTCTTTGCTTATTACAATCAATTGTTAATTCAATAAAATCATTCATTTTCATATTATCAAGATATCCATTTAGAGTAGGCATCGATTTTCCATTTATATAAACATTATCATATCCAGCCCAGCCATGAACTGATGAATCCATATAGGATTTTTCATTAAGAAATGTATGTTTGGATATAATACCAAAAAAAATCCATTCATCAGAAGTCATATGTTCGATATGAAAGAATAATTTATGTTCACCTTGAGAATATTCATGAGATCCAATTATTGACGCATCAAATTTTATAGAATCATGAATAACAAGTTGACCATTATCAAGAATTTTAACATGATCAGAACATATTGAAAATTGATCATCTTTTTGTGATAATAAATTTAAATTATGATCTACAGATACATGAGTAAGTGGTTTGTCTTGTTGTACATTAGTAGAAGACGATTCGTTTGAATCAAAAGAATTTTTAATACAAACTAAACCAAATGAACATTGTTGTTGTTGTTGTTGTTTATTCGAATGATTTTCACGCATAGGATCAGGTTGAATTTTTATAATTGGCATTACAACTGGTTTATTGCCATGAATACGAACAGTAAATCTAGATTGTCCAATAAATTCATTTTTAAGATTATGTAAATCTGTTACCCATTGTTTTATATTTCTTTCATCAAAAGTATTATTATTATTATCATTGTTATTATTATGATTTGCTTCATGTAATTTTTCTGTTAATAATTTTAATTTTTCTTTTAGTTCATTAATGTGATTTTTTATTGCATCAATAAGTGCACATCGAGCTTCATTTGCCGTTTTTTGAATATGTTTTATGGATTCTTCTTCCCATTTATCAATAATTTTTTTTGATGAAGAATGTCTCTGTGCGATTGACTCATTACTATTAAGTGTATTAACAAAATCATCATGATCAACAGTTAACCAATCAAGTTGTTCATAAAGTGACTGTCGATGTTCGTTAGCATGACGTTGACAAAATATTCTTTGACATCCATTGCAATAAAATCCCGCAAGTTCTTCACATGTGTTACATTGTTTGACTATTGATTTGTCCATAATTGATGTCGAGAAAAAAAAGGCGTAATTTGCTTTTAGTATGATGATGCGTACAATGTAAAAATTTTTGAAGTTGCTTTTTAAGCTATTTTTTCAAGTTGTTTTGTCTTTTCTTTTTCTTCCTACAAGTGGTAGATATATATTGAATTAGTTAAATAAAAATTGAATCATAGACAAGAATCAATAAAAAAAAAAAAGAATAGTTTTCTAATACAAGAAGAAAAATTTTTGATGTAAACGATTAAATAAAATACTCAACATATGAAAAGTTTATTAAAATGAAATAATACTGATATATTATTGCTTAAAAAGATTCGAAAGACGATTTAATAATGACTCATTGCACTAATACAGATAGATTAAAAAATGCATGCTACGAGACTGATTGTGTTATTTAAGAAAGAAAAATCAACTAGAAAAAAACCATTTTTATCGTGAACATGAGAAATTTTTTTAAGTCAATTACCTATAAAACACGCTCCACACTGTTGTAACCTATATTTGTAAAAAAAAAAGAAAAAACAATATACCGTTCGTTTTTAGTCAGTACGAGTATTTATTTGGTTTGATACTGTTAATGTCTATTTTACATATTGAAGGTAGGTGGCTTCTCATAGTCGTATACATAAACTCCCACTCTATATAATTATGTTTTTATTCACGTAAAAATACACTACATAGTTACGCAAACAACATAATTTGCCGTAAGAATAAAATGCAACAAGGAAAGTTATGTTGAAAAAATATGAAAGGATAGAACAAGCTGACCTTCACCGACAACTCTATTGTTTATTAAATGGCAATGACTAAATAATGTTCATAGTGCTGATTTAGTAGATTGATGATTTTAAATATATTTCTAAGTTATTATTCATCATCATTTGTTGTTATAACATTTATTAATATGCAAATCTAAAAACTTAAATAACAGTTTACGACAATGAAACTATGGTTATATATATATATATCAAACGACTGTTATACAAATTCTCTTTTTTCTTTATAATGTCAATCAACTTTTTTACAAAACTAAATTATTTATGCAAATGTTTTATTGTCGATATAAACAGTATCCACTAGTATACATGTCCGATTTGCATATGAAAGTATTTCCATATACTTTTTGATATTTATACATTACTCAAATTTATTGCTTCTTTCTTCTTTTCCTTCTTTTTGGTTCCGTTATACTTTCGACGAAAAAACTCCGCTCGATGATAGTTAAATGCCATACATCACCTTTCTATAAAGGCGAAAAATTAAAAAGCACTATTATGACACAGGCCATTAGACAAATGCAAATATTGCTCATAGGAAAAGAAGGCAAAAAAACAGCTATAGCGTCATTGCAACATGAGTCAATAAATTCCAGTGATAAAGCACATGATGACTATTTAATGAAAAAAAAACCGAGTATACCACAACAAGATAAGGGAATAATTCTAGTCATCATTAATATGAAACGAACAAACCAGCAAAAGTATTAGAATGTTTTCTTACACTGTATAAATCACTTTTTTTTTTCTTTATATTTGATTAAGTTAAAATTACAACGAAATATCCACATTCATCTTTAAACGAGCTAATCCTTACAAAAAATTAGAATAACTATGTATGCCAAAAACTTAAGCTTTCTTTTTACATAAACAAATCTTCTCTCTCAATGTATACTATATAATTAACATAGCATAAAAAAAAAACATATTTGGTGATTATATTCGATTTCTTTCTAATCATTACTGAATAAATATATAGAATCGATTGGTATATATAGTCTTCAAATAATATATCGATTAAATGGCAGAACGAGGTACAATGTATACACGTAAAGAATCTATTTCAACCAAGCAAAAAGCTTCATCGTAAATAAATTTAAATTTTTTAAAAACGATTAATACATTTTTTTTTCTTTGTTTTTAAATAACTAGAATGAAATTTCAAAGCTCATTATCTCAACCAACATCTATAAATTCAACAAATCAACAAAAACCAAATTCTCGTCATCATTTGACATTACCGGTATCTTTAAATAATACTTATCCTCAAAGTCCAGCTGAAAATTATATTATTGCTAAATCACAAATGTTAATGAGTCCAAATGAACAATTAGATAGTTCACCTGACTCTCCATCATCTATTATTTCATTAACTACTCAAAGTAGTATCAGTTCAATTCAATGTCCACCAAGCCATGCTGAACTCATGCAAAGATGGCATCAAAAAAAAGCAAACGAAATATGTAAAAAACAAAAACATCGATATATATATGGAACACCTTTATCACCATCGGCTCAAAAACCGAGTTCATTGGGTATGACATTTTTTTCACCGATGCCTTTTAAACCAGCTACACCATCAAATTTACCTTCACTATCTCAAAATAATGATTTACAATTATCTATTCCATCAAATTATAAAGTAAAAAAAGATAAATTAACACAACAATCACAAGCAAATAAATCTAATGATAAAACAAAAACATTTACTACTGTTTAAAAAAAAAGATACTTTGATTTGTGTCTTTCAAAAAAAAATTCTTCTATTAAATTTGAGTAACTCAAATAAACTACTATTTAATTGTAAAAAACTACAGAAATGAATTTTTATCAAAACATAATTGAAAAACGTACCTAAAATCATGCATTTGCATCGTGAGTAAATTTTCATTAAAAAATTATCTTATATTATATCAATCATTTCCATATGTTACAAACAGATTAGTGTTGTTTTCGAAGCAAACTTTTAAATTGTTTTTCTTCACCCACTCTTATAGTCATCTGTTGTTTCTCATATACGATATTACTAATGACAGTGTGATAAAGGTCAGTTTATTTCAAAGCACAATATTCGACGTGACTTATCAATTTGATTGGACAAATTGAAAGCAATGTTCGAATATCGATAGATGTTTATCATGCTTTTTTTTTAAATCATGTCTTATTTCGTGACAGTATGATGTAAGTTAGGATTTAAATTCATAAGGTTCGAACAAGAAAACTAAGTACAATGATTGTTATTTGCAAAGAGATTTATGTTTATCTATCTATAAATCCTTTATATTTAAAACAAAATAGATAAATAAAATAGAAATCATAAACATAAATTTAAAAGCATTCTGTTACAGTCGATACTGTATTTCCTTGTCTTTTTGTATAAGTTCGACAATTTTGTTCAGAAGAACTCGATGTATCAACATACATATTATTACTTGTTCCAAATAAATCACTACCAAAATCACCAAAATCAAAATAATTTCCATCAGAAAAATAATCTGATTCATAACCAGAATCATCATCATCATCGAACAATGAATCGAAATTAAAACCAAAATGATTGTGGTCTGTATGATGAAAATGAGACGATGCGGAATCAAAGTGTTGAAAAAAATCGTTCATATTAAAATGAAAGTTTGAATAATCATTTGAATTTTCAGATGATGTAAATGATTCATGACCTTGCCTATCATATCGACGACGTTTGCTTTGATCACCTAAGGTATCATATGCTTCAGCTATGGAACGAAATTTTTCTTCAGCTTTTGGATCTTTATTTTTATCTGGATGATATTTTAAAGCTAAAAATTACGAAAAAAAAAAATCGTAAAAAAAATATTTTTTTCAAAAATTGTATTATCATACCTAATTGACGAAAACGTCGTTTAATTTCTTTATCGCTAGCATCGCGTTTCACACCTAATGTCTCATAATAATCTTTACATGCAACTATTATCATACAAATAATTAATGCAACAAGTTGTATCCATATTTTAGTATCCATTCCTTTGTATGATTGTCGATCGCGATTCTAATGCAAAATAATAGTAATATCTATAGAGTCGATCTTTATTCATCTCGATATTCAGTGCTTAATTATACACAAAAATAGCAGCTGATGTTGCTCTTAACTATTGGTTCTCAAATAATCAATTCAATTAATTCTATTTTAACTCTTACAAGTAACACTTGGTGAAAACTAAAAAATGAACGCTCATTATAAAAAAAAATTCTCTTGTAAAAAATATTCATTTCTATAGATGTCGCTAAACAAAAAGTAAAATTTGAAAATTTCTAATAGATTTATTTAAAAGAACATAAAAATTATATTACAAAAAGAAACTTATTTATAATTAATCTAATAAGAAAAAAATTCGATGTCGCCATATTGATCAAACATCCTCCATGTTGATGTATTTTATTTAGATCAATAATTATTTTACTCAACGCGCGTCAGTTGCTATGTTAAATTCTTCTGTCTAAAATTGATTGATAAAATTACAAGAAAACAAAAATGCCTCAACAAAACGAATCTTATTCATTTTCTTCAAATTCAATTGTTTCATGTATTGATTATTCTGAAGCTCAAAATATTCTTGAATTAACAACAACTAAACAAAAACAACTTCGTCGACAACGTTCACAAGTTTTATATAAACAAGTTTTACTTAAACGTACATATACACTTGTATGTGATTTATTAGATTCTGATTGTTCATATTCTTCTAATCAAACATATAAATGTCAATCATCACCACTTTCAACAATCGATACAAATAAACGAAAATTATTATCTGATGATCATGAACTTGAACCAGTAATTAAAAAATCTAAAAGTCTTATGGATAAATATTATGATATTAAAAATGATAATGATGTATTACAATTTCTTCGTGAACTCAATTCTGTCAAAGTAACATCCAGGTAGTGAGAAAAGACAAAAAAAAACTTTTTTTTTTTCTTTTGGACACTTCGGTTCTATATAAAAATATGAACTTTAGTGATGACAATGAACAAAATATACCAATTATCATCTGCATTGTGTAAGTCAATTTAACAAAGCAAACATTTTGTATCATTCGGTGAATGAACTTTCTTGTTTTTGTTTTACTTTTTTCTTCGTAACTTTATCAGATATGTTGTAGTGTTTAATAAAGCAGTCTGAAAATATCTGTGTATGTATGTATATATCTATATATATATATAGGCAATGCGCCTGAAGATTATTATCAAATTTGGACGATGAGTTATGTAGGGTAAACATGTATCATGAATTCTGTTTTTCTTTTCTTTTTCTTTTTTCTTTTAAATTTTGCGGATAAAATCAAACATATATGTCAAATGGTACCATTGAATATCAAAATATCAAAAAAAAAAAGGAAAAAAAAAAAGTCATAAGTTAATTTTTGTTTTTATTTACTTTTTTTCTTCAAATAGAATTTTATTGATTTATCTTCTTTCTGTGCGTATGTTTCACGACGACAGATCATTATGAGAACCATGAAAGGTAATCAAATCATATTTTAGTTCATTTCTAATCAATACATTATTGAATAATAGATTAAAATAGAAAAAAAAAATATTATGTTTCGAGTTAAGTTTCAAATATTTAGATAAAAATTCTTAACTATTTCAATGGTTTTTAAACAAATAAGGTGTCTAACTCTCAGCCAATAAAACAATTTATGCATCAATTCACCAATCAAAAGTTTTCGTATAACGAAAGCCATGTCGTATGAAATCATTTCGATTTTGTTTAATTTTTCATATCATGCTTTAGGACATGTAAACTGAATTATTTGAAAAGAATATCAATTATCAAATGGTTAAATACAACAACAAGTTTACAAAAAAAAGAAAGACAAGTGATGTTTTTTTTGATAATTTTTAGAAAGACGAACTATTATTTTCAAATATCACGTTAAACAAAAGAAAAAGGCTTCTTTTGGAAGATAACGATTCACTTTTAGGAGTCTCAAGAAAATGAAAAATTAGATTTTCGACTTTTTCTACAAAAAAATATGTATTCGCGATTCAAATGATGACAATTTCAGGAAGAAAGATAGAGATCACATTTTTCAACGATGGACTTGTCAGATTATCAATACTTTTGGATATAAACTTGTTCTGCATGAATCTTAAACTGAATATTTGTTTTAAGACAGACATCAACAAACTATTTTGCAGATGCCATCTTGTCTTGTTTATCACAGTCAAATGGAAACTAAATAAGTGTAAATAAAAAGATTATATTAAAGTGAGAGCTGAATGAACATTCTTTTCGTAGCTATCAAATTGCGAACAATAATGAAATCAATGAATAGAAAAGTGTTTGCAATTTTAAACGCAGAAAGTTATATTGAATCCATTTTTATTTCGTTTCTAAATTGTAAACACTTCTAAATTATCAAATAATCAATAGACTTAATTAGAATAACATTTTGATGGATATCAATTGTTTCTGAAACCTCACACTGGCCTATATTCTACCTTTGTTTCAATCCGAATGATTTAGTTTGAAGATTATTTGGGATCAGGATAATGATTTTGATAACTATCGTATTCTTTTCAAGTACAAATAATTATTTTATAATATGGCTTTTGTTCCTTACCCATATGATTCGAACAGGATAAAAAAAACCGTCGGTATCATTCGTCGAATACTAGTGATAGTTTGAAACTTAAATGATTAGTTATCATCTGACCAGCAATAGTACTACATGAGTACACTCTTATATCATCGATAGAACAGAAATCATAATCAAAATATTCATAGTTTGAAAGCCTAATATAAATGAGAATAGCTTAACATGTCGAACTGTTTTCTGATAATTGGCTTCATTTTTATTCGCAATTCTGACATTATTGTTCGATTTTTATTGTTATTTTATTCTATGTTCTGTTTGTCACTTGAATTTATTTTATCTAATAAATAATAAATGAAATCTATTATTGTATAAAAACAAAAGAAAAACAGCTGACAACTAATGTTTGTTTTATCTTCTAATGAATTTCTGGTTATATCATGCTGTTTCTTTTTCTTTTGCTGAATAAATGTTTTGAAAAACAAATATTCTCATGCTGAGAAGCAAACATAAGAAAAGCAGAGCGATTAGATATTTTGAATAGTTTATTGTCAAGAAAATCAAAATGCTTGTTCCATTGGGACGTGTTCGTCAGAGTATCGATATATTAGTAAGTACGAATTATTTCTAATTAAAAAAAGAAATTTAGTTATTTTACAGCAAAAAAATATTTATGAATATCATCATGGATCAAGTCTTTCTTTATCAACAAATTCAATTCAATATCCATCAACAAATAAAATAAAATCAAGACGTTGTCAACAGTTAATACAATTTGTTGAAGAATCATGCACAATTATTCAAGCAATATTTGTTCGTTGTATATTTATTCTTTCAACTCTAGTTACCGTTTGGCGTCTTGTCGAAGAAACAAAACAAGTTTATTATTGGTATTTACTTTTATTACTTATTTTTCTTATTATTGAAACTTATGTTATGGTTTATAAACGAAAAGGATATGAATCTAAATGGTAAAAATAAATGTCTTTCTTTTTATTTTATTTTATTTTATTTTATTTCATTAATTCTTTTAAAACAAAAGGTTTTGTTCATCGGCATTTGCTTATTTAATTGCCATTGTACCTTGTATATGGTTATTAGAATTAAATTATACATTTCGTTCGTCACTAATATCAAATCAAACAAGAATATCATTCAAACTTCAACGTCAGTTTGAATTTAAATCTTCAGCTAATGGATATATAGATGATGTTGATCGAGATATTAGCAATTCAAAAGAAAATCTAATGATAGATAAATATACATTAGCGACTAAAAGAAAACATTTGATTTCAACAGCATTAAAACCAACAAAAATACAGGATTTAACATTAGAAAAATTATTCAAAACACCACAAGAATTGATGTCGAAAGTAAAATATTTTCAAAAAGGAATTTATGATAATTTTAGTTTGAACAATTGAACAATGAAAAGATATTTGTTGTCGATTAATTCGATTATTTTTCAAAAGAAATTCAACTTTCTTAGTCATTTATTGAGAACATCAAATCAATTTCAAATTCATTTATTCCACAGAAAAGTCTTTCAAACAATGCATAATTTTATCGAAGAGAAATTAAACTTTCAATTAATCTTAAAAGAAAAATTTCTAACATCTTGAAATTGAAAAGCAATATAGAAATATATTAATAATTTGATTCACTTAAGAAAATTTCCAATTGAAAAGTTTTAATTGCTTTAGAAAAATAAAATGGGAAATTTTTTACATTGCTTGCCAGCTGCGTATGATAACAGTGATGACAATGTCATTATTTCCTGTCAAAATGCTTTCCGCGTATTATCTATTCAATGTGACAGTGCACATTGAATTATTAATAGTAAAATTGCGGTTATGTGACTATCTCGTTGATTTCCTTAAATAATGACTAAGAAAAATAGAGATTAGTTTAGTAAGAAAGAATCATATTCCAAAAGATCATAATAAATGTTTTCTATAAACATTGTTTCCGTTCTTATCAAAGAACTAATCATAGGATAATTCAATCATTTGTTGGAACAAAATGGAAATCAGATAAGAGATAATATGAATTTAATTAAAATTCTTCGAATGGAAAGATATCTCTACTATCTAAGAAAATCTAATTGACTATTCTTTTTTAGTTAAATACACATTTATCAATAGAAGACTGGCATATGATTATTGAACAAATGACTTTACTTGTACTTATTCTAAGTCGTTGGTTATTACCAAAAGGTGAATTAACCCGTGAAGAACTTTCACAATTATTATTAGTAAAAAAAAAAAAAGAAACAACAATTATGATCAAATATGAATTCTTTTTTTGTCTTTATAGATTTATATTGGTATTGCTGCTGATATAATAGAATTTTTTGAAGTATTTAAAGAGAAAAATGTATGCATTAAAATGAATAAATTTATTTAAAATAATTTCTTTTATTTAAGGTTCGAACAAATGTAATGTTAAGTATTTTAGTTCTACTTTTTTGGACATTAAGTTTATTACAGTTTTGTCTTGCATTTACTATAACACATGGCTTACATAGTCGTCTAGTTTTAAAACAAGAACAAGAACGACGATTTATTTGTAGTCCATCAGATTTTTGGGGAATGCTAATGTCATTATTACTTCAAGATATACCATTTTTTGCATTTCGTGCTACACTTCTATTTCATTATCGTATATTCTCATACTCAACCGTATTTTTTACATCAAAAAACGGTCTTATTATTATACTTCAATGGTATCGTATAACAGTTATCTTAGCAGCAACAATATCAGAAGAACGACAACGTTATCGATATCAACATAGAAAATTAATTCAAATTCTTGAAACTAATACTGATGGTAGAATAATAAATAAAACTGATAATTGTTCAGAAAATGATGAGAATCAGAATAATAATAATAATAATATTATTCATGTTTAATTTTTATTTTAAATAAAGAAAAAGAAAGAACTTGACGCCTACGTCATGCAAAGAAGTGTCATCGAAGATATCACTTTTGTTTATTCCTGTATTATATCGTTAAAAATATCATTCTATGCATAGACAATATTTTTATCAATACCAAAGTTAACTATATAATTTATATTTAAAAAACAATTTTGATCTATCTTGAATGATAATCACATAGTGATTCCAAGTATTTTCCTAGATAATTCACATTAAAAAAGACATCTATTTGAATGGAATACGCATATCTTGTTTTATGCATATGTGTATATACACATTTGGGTGTTGTCATAATCGATGATATATATTTTATATGGAGTTTAGATTGATGCCATTTGCTGATCTCTATATACATTATATTATTATCTTGTAATAAACACCCATTGTGGCATATCGTTTTCCTTAAAAGAAAGAAGAAGTCTTATCGAAGTATATGAATATAATACAAATTTCTATGATAGTATTTAAAGACTTTATTTATAGTCTATTATTTCCAGTTTAATTTCATTATTGTATTTCGAAATTGAATTTTTTATTATACAATAAATAGAAAGAATTTGGTCGTTTGCTATGAATTCTTTGTTATAATCGTTATATATATAATTTAGATTTGTTTCTAAGAAACCGGATGTAGTAATCAAAAACATCTCGTCACAATTCGATATGATCATTTCCTAGTGCAACTATCGAAGCTTAATCACATAAAAACTCAATTCTTGTTTTTTTCTTTACAAACAGTTATGAATGCAAAATATAGTTTCCTTTCGTCCTAAAATAGTTATTTATCAAATATACGTCTATTCATCAATAAGCACATTAATTATACGAATAGAAAATTGAAATTTCATCTATAGTTATTCATTAATCATTTGAATTTATCGAAAAAAAATAGCTTCTAAGTCTATTATAGTTTTTTATCGCTGAAATTTTTCATAAATTAACCTTTTAATTAGTAAATGAATAAAAGCTTAAAACACAATGGTAGCTTTCAAATATTTATACTTGACCATAATTTCATTATCATCATTCGATAATTGATTTCTTGTCGCATGAGTAAAACCGAACAGAAAAAGAATAGATTTTATTCTTGGTCGATTTATGGAATAAAAAAAAGTGCTATAAGGCACAAGATTTTCTGCTTTCTAATACAACAGAAAGCACCATCTAAATATTAGTCTATTCATAGAATGCATTAAATCTTTACTCATTCTTGCGTTAAATTTTATATTCATTAAGCAAAGAAATATAATGTTATATCGGATAATTTTCGTTAATGTATACTCAAATTAAAGCATGAAAAGTTCTAAAAAAAACCTCATATCTGTATAGATATATTTAGACAGATAATTCAATTACTGAAAATCAAGTTTTCTTTTCTGGATAGGTTTAAAATTATGTATCTGTTTGTCTTATTAATCAAATTTCAATTTAACTATTTAATTTAATTTTTATTATCATTTTGATTTTTCTGTTTTGAATACATATATATATATACATATCAAAAATGAATATATGTTGTGATGGACTTATGATAGAAAAAAAAAGGAAGTCATATGTCGACACAAATACAACTGTTATTGGCAATGGAGCCTTTTTTGCAAGTATTTGTATGACATTGACAATGGACATATAGAGGCTACCTAGTGTATTACAACTGTCGACAATGATGATATATCTCATCAATATCTTGAGTAAGCTCAAAAACCTTGAAGATATCAAATTAATATCAATCTAAAGGAAGAAGAGATTTTGTTGAAAAGATGATTAAAAACTAGAATTATTTTATTAAAGAAAAAAGAGTTTTTTTTTTATATCGTGCATATGAAAAGATTAGTTGGGGATTATACAAGCATAAAAATTCTCCAGTGTAAATTTGATAGCATAAACGAATTTTACTCTTGATAAAAAAAAAAGAATAAAATAAACATTCTTTTTTAACCTCTCTTGAGAAAAAAAAATTAATTAAAGTAACAAATATTTTATGATCTTTTCCATGAGATTGATAATTTAAAAAAACAAGCAATAGAAAATGTTGTTATTTATCTATTAATTAATTTTGTTTTTCGAATGACATTTTCTTGAAATGAGAAACCATCGTGAACTTATCACGAATCAATTGTCTAAACAGATTGTAGTAATCAATATGAATGTTCTATTCCGTTTTTTTCATCTTATTTCTTTTATTACATCATTCATTTAATGTCTTTAGATATGTTTGTTGATTATAAAATGTCGATTTCTTTATATGTTGGTCCATCTCAGAAAATTAGTCGAGCATTACGATCGATTGATCGTAAGCAATAGCACAGAGGATGGTCTTGGCGATGCTGTTGCTTCTTACTAGTAAGAGAGAAGAGTAAGAAAAAGACGATGCAGAAGAAAACCAAAATGCATCAAGAGAAAGAGTACAAGAAAAGAATGACAATAATATTACTAGAGGCACACCACAAACAACCTCGGTACGCGTATACATATACAATGTAGGATAGAACGAGAGACACGCACACACATATCGTAACAGTGGATTTGATTTCTGCCTGTGTATAGACGTTAACAAGTAATGAGCCGAGAAGACATATTTTTCGACAAGGACTAATCTATGAATCAAACAAGAGCGTATCTTCTAAATGAATGATGGATCGACCATCAACATTTTGAACTATTAGATGCTATATGTGAGAAGTTTTAAATGTTCTTGAAATCCTTTCCGATTAGTATATCTATCCATCTATCTATCTATCTGTCTCTTTATATACATATATATATATTTCTTTCTTTTTCTTTTCGTTTTCTTCATTGATGATCATCATTGTTTATTACTATACAAATACCAAATTCAATGTGAGAATTTTAAGAAATTGCTAGCTATAACTGACAATTATTCGACTACGGATGTGTTAATTGATCTCTATTTCATCGTTTTTTTTCTCTCTTGCCTTCGATAAGTCGAAGTTAAGTCGCAATTCATCTATTCATTGTTGAAAGACGTGCGTGTCCTTAACATCCTTTACTTTTACTAGCATATATATCTAAGGAAATTGTTCCATCGTTCGTACAATGACGATCCCAAACTATTGTCACCCTGCAGAGAGAGAGAGAGAGTAAGACAAAAGCAAGAACTCCTTTCTTTACGTTGTATTATTTTGAAAATCATCATCAACAGTAGTAGCAAAAGACACACAGCATGCGCGCGCAAGCAGTAAATATTGATTGAAGGCGACAATTTTCTTTTTGCTCGTCGCTAACGTCCCTTGTCTCTCTCTTTCTCTTTATTCTCTAAAACGAGAGCATCATCTTCATTTCTTTCTCTCTTTAGCATCTTATTCTCATCGTCGTTGCCGATATCTATGGATAAGATCATTTCTTTTACTACTGCTATGCATTTTGCTTGTCGTCGTTGATGTTAGACTGACGTACAGATCATACTCGTTATTTGCTATGGAAATAAGATGCTAGTGTACAATCCACCATAAGATGATAGTAGAAACAGCAGGAAATTTTTTTCCCTTGTCGATTGATATTATTCCGACATTTAGAAAAAAGCGCGACTATGCTTATACCTCTGTTTGCCTCTGGTCTCTGCCTTGAAAATACATTCAAGATAGGAAACATAGATCCTTTCGCTCTTTTCTTTTTGCTTTCTGTTTCTGTCTGCTACCATCATCATTATCATCATCGATGACGTTGTTTTGCCTTGTTGTTGTTTCTGTTGTCGTCATCATCAACTTACAAGTTAGCGTTCGTAGCCAATATGGTAGATAACTTTTGTTGTTTCTACCATTGCTACTGGTACAAACACATCACTTTTCTTGTTTTTGTTGTTCTGTATGACATTAGTTAGAAAACATAAGCAGCAGGCGATCAGTTTTGTATTATATATATATATATCAATAAGTTTTGTGTGAGTATTCCGTGCCTCTCCTCTCTCACTATATTATATTAATGGCAAAAGTTATTTGTCTCTTCTCTTATGTTTCCATGTGTGCTCATCGACAATACTATATATGAGCTTGAATTGACAGCAAGTGTAAGAAGAGAACGCGTAGGCATCAAGATAATCCCAGATGAACATTAATAAGTGACTGAATGAATGATAGACAGACATAGCATGAGAGAAAAAGAAAACCAGGAAAAAGAAAAAGAAGAAGAGGTAAGTACTATGTGGGTTTTAACTAGAAGCATATATATATATATATATTTGCGTGTGTGTGTGTGCTTCTCTAATTGAATCAATTGAGTGTTAGTGGAGTAGTAGTGCTTATGATGTTTAGTGATTGAATTCTCGATCTGTTGCCCCTACTACTGTTGTCACCGGCTGAATTTTCTTTTCTCCTACATCTACTTCGTTTTCTTTTTTTTTCCTTTTTCTAATCATTAACGGTGTTGTCGTCGTTGTTTCGGATGAAAATATACTTCCTTTTTTTGATATAGTATAAAAATTGACAAGCAAAGTAGAAAGATTTCTTTCTTTTTTTTAAATTTTAAATCGTGCTACTTTTATGTCTTTCTCATCATCATCATTATAATTTTCAATCATTAATTTTTTATTTAGGATGTGAGCTGTGCAATTCTTCTAGTCGAGACTCATTCATAATGTCTACTTTTTCTCGTTTATCACCAATGGTGATTTTATTTACATCAACTAGTCTTGTGCATGGAGCTACAATTTTAAATCAATATAATACTTCATCATTATCATCCTCTCAGACATGCTCAAAAATTCGTACGAATTGTACACAAGATGGTTTAATTATTCCTCTATGGCGTCCTCAACAAGATATATCGACTGGTGATCGTATATCACGTGCCATTGTTTATCTATTAGCACTCATTTATTTATTTATTGGTGTTGCTATTATATCAGATCGTTTTATGGCATCAATTGAAGTCATAACATCACAAAAACGTGAAATTCGAAAAAAAAATCCTGATGGTACAATATCAATAACAACTGTAGCAATATGGAATGAAACTGTATCAAATTTAACCTTAATGGCATTAGGTTCATCAGCACCTGAAATTCTTTTATCAATTATTGAAGTTGTTGGAAAAAATTTTCAAAGTGGAGATCTTGGTCCAGGTACAATTGTTGGTTCAGCAGCATTTAATTTATTCGTTATTATTGCTATATGTATTATGGCTATACCAACCGGTGAAATTCGTCGTATAAGACATTTACGTGTATTTTTTGTTACAACAGCATGGTCAATATTTGCTTATATATGGTTATGGGCAATTGTAGCGAAAATTTCTCCTGGTTATATTGAAGTATGGGAAGGAACATTAACATTTTTATTTTTTCCATTAACCGTTTTTTCGGCATATATTGTTGATACAAAAGTTGGTCAATTTATGCGTATACGTATAACAGCACGACAACAAGTTTTACAACTTGATAATCATACAACAACACCATTACCAATATCTCTCGATACATCAGGTAATATGGATGATAGTGAACAAAAAAGTATGATTGATGGTGCAATGAAAAATTCAACAACACCAAGTACAAATGATTTATATGGAAATAAAAGCAATTCAATAAAAAAATCTGTATCAGGTGGTATATTTGATCAATTAGGTAGCACAATAGGTGGTTTAGATGAAACAACAATATCCGATCAACTTGAAACACAACGTAGACAAGAATTTATTGATATATGGCGTGAATTACGTAAACAATATCCGAATAATGATATGCAAACATTAAATGATATGGCTGCAGTTGAAATGATGAATCGTGTACCAAAATCTCGAGGTAAAATTTTTCGATAAATAAAACAAAAACAAACAAACAAACAAAACAAAATTTCTTTTAGCATATTATCGTATTCAAGCAACGAAACGTTTAGGCGGTGGTGGAAATATTAAAAGAAAATTATTAGAAAAATTAAATGAACCTAATCAAATAATATCATCAGAAAAACAACAATTAATTACTGATACAACATCACATATAAGTAAAATACGTTTTGAACCAAGTCATTATACAGTTTTAGAAAATGCTGGTTATGTTTCATTACATGTTTTACGTACAGATGGAAATTTAAGAAATACAGTTTATGTTGATTATACGACAGAAGATGGTACAGCAACACATGGAGCTGATTATGAACCTGCTGAAGGTACTCTAATTTTTTATCCAATGGAAACTCATAAACAAATTCAAGTGAAAATTATTGATGATGAAATTTTTGAAGAAGGTTAATTGAATTGTTTTTTTTTCAAAAATTTTTTTTTCAAAGTTTTCTCTTTTTAAGATGAACATTTCTCAGTTAAATTAAGTAACCTTAAAATAAAAGATAATCAAGGACGTTTAACGCCAGGTGCATTTGATAAAAGCGTACAATTAGTTGAACCATCAACAGCTGTTGTTATGATTATTGATGATGATCATTCCGGAATGTTTGTATTTGATAATGATGAAGCAGTGATTGTAGAATCAGATCGTTTTATTGAAGTTAAAATTTTACGTACGTCTGGTGCTCGCGGTCGTGTACGTTTACCATATTCAACTCATGATGAAACAGCTTTAAATGGAAGAGATTATATTGAAAATATGGGTGAAATTATATTTGAAAATAACGAAAATGAGTATGTATTATTTAATGTCATGCAGAGCATATGTCGATCTATTTCATTTATTTCCGCTTGAAGAAAAATAATAGGAAAAAAAATTAGTTCTTGTTCGTTGATATTACTAAAGGCTTTGCTTCTTTTTTTTTTCTTCTGTTTTATACTTAATGAGAATTTGACTCGCGCGTTTGGCAAATATTATGTCAATAAAAATGGTGTTGGTCGAACGTCGATCGACTAATTATATCGGTGCCAGAGGATGAATCGAGGTTTTCTTTTACATATGCCATATTCCCATTTTTTGCATTTGTCAGAAACAAATTTCCCCAATCAGAAAAGATAAATGAAAAGCATTCTTTTTTCTCTTTTGTTTACAGAAAGATAATAACAATTGAAATAATTGATCGTGATCAATATCAACGTAATGAAACATTTCTCGTTCGATTAGGTGAACCAACATTAATCAAAGATGAAGATGTAGCAAACAATTCAGGTATATAATAAATACCTCTTTGTCGTTTTTATTTATTAAGATATATATATATATATATATATTTTTTTCTTTTGATAGTTATGACTGAAGAAGAAAGATTAATTGCTGATTTAGGTAAACCTAAACTAGGTGAAAAACATACAATTCGTATTCGAATACGTGAAAGCAAAGAATTTAAAGTATTAAAAAAGAAATTTTTTTATTGATATTTAATTTATCTTTTTAAGAATGCTGTTGATAAAGCATTATATAAAGCAAATACGGCTATACTTGTTGGTACATCAACATGGTTAGAACAATTTAAACAAGCATTTAGTGTTAAAAGTACATACAAAAAAAAATCGAATATATATATATATATGTATTGATTGAATTATATTATTGTAGATGATGATGATGATGATGTTATCGAATCAGGTGATTCGAATGCTGATAATGAAAAACCTGCAACATGTAGAGATTATATGTTACATTATATATCGTTTTTTTGGAAATTTTTATTTGCTTTTGTTCCACCAACAAGTAAAAAACATTTTTTTTTAAAGAAAAAAGAAGAAAAAAAGAGAGACGATCATGAATTTTATTTGTTTTTTTTAAATATAGGTATGGCTGGTGGATGGGTTTGTTTTTGTGTATCAATATTAATAATTGGTGCATTAACTGCTCTTATTGGTGATTTAGCAGCACATGTAAAATAATTATTGATTTATTTTATATTATTTTGTAATTGATTATTTTATAGTTTGGTTGTACGATTGGTCTTACAGACACAATGACAGCCATTGCTTTTGTTGCTTTAGGAACATCATTACCAGGTAGACGAGATAAATAATATGAAAACAAAAGAAAAATATATTGTATTTGATTTCTATTTAGATACATTTGCATCAAAAGTTGCTGCTGAACATGATAAATATGCAGATAGTTCAATAGGAAATGTTAATGGTTCAAATGCTGTTAATGTCTTTTTGGGTATTGGCTTACCATGGGCTATGTCAGCATGGTATCATTATTTTAAAAAAACAAAATTTGAAGTTGAAAAAGGTTCATTAGCATTCAGTGTAACTGTATTTTGTTCGTTTGCAGCCGTTGCTGTAGTTATATTATTGATAAGACGTTTAAAATTTTTCGGTGGAGGAGAATTAGGTGGCCCATTAAAATATCGTATTATATCAAGTTCGATACTTCTTTTACTTTGGATTTTTTATTTGATACTGAGTGGTCTTGAAAATTATTGTCATATTAATATTTAACAGTATTCACGTCTTTCCGTCAAATGTGCGCGCGTGTGTGTGCGTGTGTGTGTTTTTTTTTTCATGTCGGTATATAATTTATTTTTTTTCTGCTATTTGTTTATTGTCTCACTTTTACACATACAAGAAAAAAAACTCATAGAACAGAACAATGTAATGTCAATTAATTCAAGTAATTAGATTTTTTAAGTAAGTTTTGGATCGACAGATGAATCTAAGGTTGTTATTGGTAATGAACCTTTCTTTTTTATTTGAGATATATCATCGAATATTTCAGCTTTTGCTTCACTTAACTCAAGAGTTGTTTTGCTTAATGTATCAGTTGATATATGACGAACTATTGCTTGGGGTTTACTACATTTTCGACGTATGAACCGATAAATAAGAACAAGATAGAATAGTTGAGGTGATAGAAAGGAAACAATTAGTGAGAAATGAATAGAGTAAAACGATAAGTGCAATACAAATATTTTGAACTCTTTAAAAAAAAAGAAGCAAACAGTTAAATACTTATTTGAAGAAGGAAAAGACTTCTATTATATATATAAGTCATTCAAAATGATTGACTAATACCAGTAAGTGTTTATACTCAATACTTCCTATAGAAAAAAATTGAAAAAGTCAAGGAATACATTATTTTTTCCTTCACCAATACAAATAAATCATTATAATTATTGATTAATATATATATTTATATATTTGTTTTACTTGTTTCAATTCTAATTGTTTTAATTTGTTTCCAATCTTCTCTACAAATCCAAGCAAATAAACCATCTAATAAAAATCCTAACCATGATAATAAAAATATTGTTAATGCTGTTCTTAAATCAATATAACCAAAAAACAATAGAAATTAACAAAAACACCAAATATAAAGAAAAAACATAGGACAAATATTAGCATAACCACAGTGGCATCATAAAAAAATGATGCGACTGTTGATGTAAATGTTATAAATGCTATTAAATTAAGAACATCATCCAACAACAAATTAGCCAAGACGATGTAATGGTTGATATAGAAAAAAGCTATTAATGGCATAAAAATGTATTGACAAACAAAACCTATTGAAATTTGTATTGATCGATGAATTAATTCTGTCAATACTTCTTTATCGAGAGTAATATATCCCTTTGAATTGATTTAAACATAAGTATAAGTGGAACCAAATTTTTAAATATTTTATCTCTGAAACGTTGTAGTTGAGATATCCTTATTTCTCTTCAATGCAAAAGTACTAGCAAACATGGTCATATCTTATATTTACTGATAGGCACAGTTTCAGAAAGAAAATTTGTTTTTACCATCCTCAGTACTTTTCATTCAATTCAAAATAATCACTCAAAATGTCAATGTGTCTTCTGTAAACACGTATTAGAATAATAGTTTTTTTTTTAATTAAATGATAGTAAATCTTTTCCTTTTTTTGGACAGTATATAATTTGTGTTCGTCACGCATTCATAATCAAAGTGACGTGAGAAATAATCTCATAAGAAGTTTTCGATTTTTTAAAATTGATTAATCAAACAAATCTAGAGAAACAGTAATTAAGCTTTTCTATCAAAATCCAAATATTTCGAAACAAACAATTTATTTACCTTTAGCATTCATTTTTAAGCATTTACAACTTATTCTGATTTCTACCGATGTCTTTCGATCGATATGATAATTCATAATCGGTAAGTAATATTGAAGTACTCAGATAACTTATACTAAACAGATGGGATCGGTTCGGTGCCAAAAAAAAAGAGAACTGATCTGATCTCATCTAAATCTGATACCCCGATACATTTACCAGTTTATCTATCAGTTTTGACTCGGTTCGATTTGGTTCTAGAAAAAACTTAGTGGGAGATTCACACGGGAACCTTTTCAGCTGTCTCCTGTCGATTTCAATGATTCTTTTCTTACAGACACTATACATAGTGTTTTAATAAAAATTGTAAAAGGGTTCGAGATAGTTTTATCTAACATCAATAAAAATCTAAATCTTTTTAGGGTTTTTCTCAGAATCCTCTGTCGTGCCTATAGTAGGAGTGATTAATTTACATTGACGAAAATTTAATAAATTCAAAAATAAATTGTAAAAAATTCAAATTTATTTTAACTTTAAATCGAATTTACATAAATTCAAATTTGTTAAAATTATTAAAATTTATGTAAATCCGATTTAAATTTAAAACAAATTAACAGAAAATCGCCACCCCTAGTCTATAGACAAAAAAATTTTCTGAAGGAGGACTCTGTCACTAACAGATTCCATTAAATATTTCATTCCTAACAAGAAATTTTTACTGAATGTCCATTGTTTTGAATAAATTTTTTTGTTTATTTTGTGCAGATATTTGATCTGTATACGATAAATCACTTTTTCTGAAGTCTTTGTTTTTTTGATAAAAAAAATTGAATATTTCTCATGTTGGTATGATGATGAATGCGTGACAAATACAAATTATATACTGTCTTCTTCGAAGGAAAAAAATGTTCTACTATCTAATAAAAACAACGTATTGTTCTGATGCATGTTGAAAGAAGATACATTGATATTTTGTGTCATTATTTTGAATTGAATGAACAGTACTAAACTATTTTTAGTGTATTTCTGTTTTTTTCTTCATGCCGCTTTGCTTGTCAATGTCTAATAAAAGTATGTCATAGATAGTTTGAAACAGAAGACAATTCCCTATTGAATGAAAAAAACAAATTTTTCCTCCCAGAATATTCTCTATAAATAAATAGAAAGGTCGACCTTGTTCGTCAGTATTTTTGTATCATATATTGTTTATTTATTTATTATTGTTGAGAAAAATAAAACAATTGAAATTTTTTCAAAACTTTCAAACATGCGAATATCCGTACAAAATGTAACATAATTGAATTTAAATTATTACCTACTTTCAATATTTTGCATTAAATGAAAAACTTTTTCAATTGGATTACAATGATCTTGAAATTTTCTAGTTTTTGATTACTAATAAATGCATGTACACGTATCGTACGAATATTCACTTGTTTAAGTCGAACTCGATTGAATGTCATACGTAAAATTCGTATATTAAATAATGATTTCATATAACTATTATTATTAATCGATAAAGATGATTCTTGTTTAATAGTGAATCGATTTTAACAATTGTATGAAAAAATAAATATGGTTAATAATAATAAAAAACTGTAAATCTGAACATACATTGTCTTTTTCTTGGTATAATGAAAAATGGACTAACCGATTATGTCTCTTAAGCTCTTTACCATTGTTACGCTATAAATAGTACGAGTAGAAAAAAAAGTTAATTGTAATTCTAGCAACAGAATGGATATGTATCTCATCAAACAAGAATGATCAAATGAAATTGAATATAGCGCGTTGTTCTAAACTTCATCTTTTATCTATTGAGATATACATTTTGATTGTTGCTAGAACTACAGAAAGCTTTTACTCATGCTATTTATAGCGTAACAGATATATAAATAAAATGATGTAATTTGCTTTGATTTCAAATAGAAGACTTTCGTACTGAAAAAGATGACCTACAAATTCGTCCGGTTAAGCGCAACAGTTTTCAAAAATAAGTCGTTATATATTTTTGTAAGAATGAAAAACAGTATGCTATAATTGTATCATCGATAAAAACTAAACAGATCAATGAATTGATCTGAAATGTCTTACTAGTATACTACAGACTATAATCTGACGAAAACCAGATGATTCTAACTCATCTAGTTTTTGAGATATACACAAAAGAGTATAAAATGATCTACTAGAAAATTGAATATTTTTTGATACCTACTGGATATACCGGTAGTTCAAACAGGATGTCGGTATGGGTATGGGTGTGGGTTTAAATCTTCAATTTACCCACAGCTGCAGGCACCCACCCTAGTTCGGAACCTAACTAAATCTTGTTTCAAATCTTGCTTAGAAGCCTGAAATCCCATGACTAGACGCTTACTTCAGGATTTTCTTGCTTTCACAGACAAAGACATCGAATCTTTGAAAGAGAGCTTATTGAATAGTTGATGGATCTAACCCGGATACATCAGATATTTTTCATAGAATTTCCACGAAGATCTGTTTTTCATAAATATAGGAGTTTTTTAACAAAAAATTGTCGGAAAAAATCTAGCACCAAATTTCAAAAATCTGATTGCAGTTTCGAATTCCTCGACTTCGATTCACTTTCGTCAGCCTTTATAAGGTATCGTTATCTTCTGAAACAACCCTTCGCTTAACCGAAAAAATCCAATTCAACATTTTCGAAATCTGACTTCAGATATGAATTTCTCCAGCTCGACTTACCTTTGGCAGAACTTCCCTAGTCGAATCTA
>CAJNSZ010000031.1:0-134225 GCA_905329745.1 Rotaria sp. Silwood2 | reverse complement strand
TTGTAAATAACAAATGTCAAAATTGTAATCAACGTGCAAAACTGCACTTTATCGTTCATTCAAATCTGTCCCACTACAAAAAATATTCTGCGAAAGCTTGATTAATGAGATACAGCGTTACGTGGACAAGGCGTTTTACTGAAAAGACATTTTCTAAAGAATACTTCAGACTATTACTAATAAAACTACGTATCAGTTTTTCGAAGATATTTTCTTTCTATCAAGAGAAACGAATTTTTCGATTTTAGTAGTAAAATTAAAAAACCCAGGCCCGTGTCTGCCAACTTTGTCGATTAAAATTTAATTCAGATGCAAAATAAAGGTCATACTTGAAATCAGCTTGAAAAATCAAATTGAATGGCATATGTTTCATCCAAAACGTTGTTTTTGTCAAAAACACACCCCAGGAGTTCATAGGAGTATTTTTTGCAACAAACGACTAAAGACGAGTATGTATGTGTTTTTGACAAAAAAGGATTTAGGCCAAATATATGTTATTTCACTTGTTTTTTATTGTGCTGATTTCGAACATGACATTGATTTTGCACTTCAATCAAATTTTAATAGTCAAAATGAACAGATACAGGTTCATTCTTGTTGAAATTTAGTGAGTGAATATCGAAAAATTCATTTCTCTTGATAACTGAAAAATATTTTTCCAAAATCGTTATCTGTCACTAGAAAAAAGCTTCATAGTCGTCTCGTGTTTTAGCTGTATGCAAAATATTTTAAGCTACGAAAAACCTAACTTTGACGTAGGATTGGGCTAGTTACGTATTTTGTATGTTATTAGAAGATACATATATTTTATAATATCTTGACTAAAAACATTTTGAAATAGTATTTTTCGTACTCAGTTCAACAGGCTCTATTGAAATATATACAAATGATTGAAAAATAAAAGTTGCTTAAATTTCAGATGTTATTGACACCTTTCGAATTAAATACTTTCGTATGAAATTGATATCATGAATCGTGTTCCGAAGTGTTGATCTACTAAAACATTTACACTTGAGGTGTTTTAATATAAAACAAGTTATGATGAATAATAGTTGTCTTTACTTTGATTTTCGTAACAATAACTAATTATTAATCATCATCGGAACAGTAATACAAACTTCACATTCACAACATTATAGTGTATAAGATTATTTATTAACTCAATAAACAGTATGATTTGTGTATGAATTTTATGAAAAGAAAAACAAGTGTGTATTAGTCATTTTATTCAATTAAAATTTTTGAATGCGTCAGTATCTTATGTAAGCAACATTGAGTTGATGTTGTTGACCTACATGAAAACTATTGGAATGTTTTTTTTTACTTAGAAAGAACTGTTTTGATATCAAGGTCAAATTGATTGATCTATTGAATTGATAGTTTTGGTTTAGCACTCAGTATTCTTTACTTTGTAGAAAATATTTCGTATTTATTTATTTTAAAAATTTCTTATTACTATAAAAAAACTCATAGCATTTCTCTTTTTTTAAATACTTCAAAGTAAAAGAAGTGTTTATTGTATGAGATGGAATTGGTGACGTATAACTTCAGTCACCAATCTGTGTTTGACAAGCAGTAAAAAAAGAAAAACTTTCTCTGACTCAACATATTTGAGTATCGAAGAAACAAAAAATCCACTCTCTCTCTCGACCGTTTCTCTTCGTCGCATTTTTTTTTCTTTATTAACAATTTTTTATTCGTAATTTCTTTTTCTACCTAACGAGAACACGACTTTTATTCTCGTTGATTCAGTAGTTTTTTTTTTCTTCTAATAAACGTAACAATGGCAACTAACATAACACCTAGTATAACAACAATTGAACAATTGAGTATTAGCAATCCGTCATATGTATCTGATCCAAATGATCCAACAGAAAGTCCTCTTGATGATGATATTCTTCCGCCAATGGCGTTCGATCGACAAGCACGACCACAATCAACTCGTACAACACGTTCAACAACAAGTCGTTCATCAGTGAACAATCTTGATGGACGTGTTTCATGTCACGATTATCATGCATCTAAATATTTCTCATATAGAGTAAATTGAGTTATATTAAATGACGATATTTTAAAGAACCTGTCTGTTTTTTTTCTATATATATATAGAATCAAGGATTTGAAAAGGCACTTTATAATATTCAAAAAGGATTTTTTCCTAATATTGATTATACAAATGAATATCGGGATAATCTTATGAAACGATCATGGCTATTAATTGAGTATGTAGTTTCTCTGTTTTTTTTTTCTAAATCATAATTATTCTTTTTCGATATATTTATTTCTATATAGTATTGATCATTGGAATTTACATCGGGAAGTTATTGTTACTATTATGGAAAATCATATATTAATTGTTCGTTATAATTTTGTTCGAGAACGAGTTATTTATTCACAAATAATTCTTTTTGGTGATATTACTTCAGTTACATATGGTCCATGTTCTTATCCAAGTAAATCTCTAATGGGGTAAATAAATGCTTTTTTTTTTGTTTTAAATATTTAATTTTTTTTTGGTTTTTTCTTCGTTTAGTGAATATCTATATGGTGGAGTTAAAATTGTCCATGGAGATGAACCATCGCTTATCACACGTTGGAATCCAGGTGCTCAGACTAATGTGCATGTATTCGTCTCACATCATTTAGCTTATAATGATAAAGAACGTGAAACGATTTATTATAACTGTGATGAATTTATTCAATCACTTGATATTGGTAAACAAAAATCAAAGTTTTTTTTTCACAATTAACAAAATTTCTTTTATTTTTAAGCATTAAATGCATATCGTCGAGCAAACAATAAAGAAAAGCTTGATTTTGTTGAGGATAAAATTATTATTCCAAGCTATGCAAATGTTTGGTCGCTTTTCTTTAATCAAAGCTATTTAGGTTTTAATCGTGATCGAAATGGGGCTAATTGGTAATGATAAATTCAATAAGCATATACACATTATATATAAATAAACATTATATCATATTTGATAGGATTTTATTTATTCCTAAATGTTGGTTACTTAAAGATATTAACTTTAATGTGCTGATGTACGCACTAACTTTATTCTCTGAAGAAACGAAACAAAAACAAACATATATATGTATATAGATAGAACGAAAGAGAAGATAGAACAAATAAAGATTATAAAAAGATGAGAGACAATAGAGGAAAATCAAAAGATATATATATATATATGTACAGGTGCAGCATCACCGTAACAATATTAATTATTTGTTTTTTGTTGATATCCCATCTGCTAGTAAACTAAGCCATAAGATATTTCGATGTAATTGTTTCATATAATCAAATAAATTATCATTATTTCCTTCATTTTGCAATTCTTTTATTGTTCGGATTAACGCAGCATTTTCTCGAAGTAACTAAAATGACAAAAAAAAACAAAGACATATTGGATTAAATTATAAGATTAAAATATGGATAATAAAGAATGTGATGATCTAATGTCAATAGTTTTCTTTTCAACGACTTTGTTGAAATCATAGTATGATTTAATTTTTAAGAAACTTTTGTCAGAAGAACAAGAAAAAAAATACTCCGAGGACTGATAATAAAAATAATAATGTAGCCCACAGCTATTCTATGCTGTACTCTCGAACGATCAAAAACAAAGTGCCTTTTCAATCATTTCTTTTATGTTATTGTAGATTAATGTTTATATCATGACATAGGTAATAGAGTCAACTATACACATATATGTATATATTATGTTTTATGTAGGTACTATGTTAGTTTAATTTTTTTTCATTTATTTTCGAATTGATGAATTTTAATGAGCTTGAGAACATAAAGTAAAGCATCGAATAAAAGTTAAGCTAACACGGCACTGAAATAAAATATAATATATGCATATGTATTTGAGTAGTTGACTTTATTACTTTTGTCATGAAGTGAAAATAAAATTACAAGTACGAAAAATGAAGAAGAAAAAGAAATGATTGTAAAAAACGAGTGCTTTTTTTCTTCGTGGAAGATTAAAAGATTAAATAAGTATACTTAAGAACGTGACCAATCGGATAGAATTAGTCCAATTAAATTTTACTTAAAATAATTTCAAACTTGGCTTCAAAACAAGCGTTAAATTATGAGAGAACCTTCTCAGATATCCCCTTCCGATATCAATCATGTTTTTGCCCGTAGATACTACATAAGGTTCTAATAAAATCCCTAAAAAAATTTGAATGTCTATCAAGATTTGATTAAACTATTCTATTTTGATCTGAAAATTTGTGCGTAGAGAGAACTCAACTAGACTAGTTTCCATTAAAACATTTAGAGGTTTTGAACAGAGTCTCTTCGAGATATGTAACTTTCAATAAATGCATGTTGTATATACTATCTATGGAAAAGGATCTCTATCTTGAAAGTCTCATATCTCAAAGAAATTTTTTTATGTAACATTTATACCTTTTTTTTTTTTTATGGAAGTTAGTTCACTTAACTTGTTTATAGGCTCAAAGTTTCAAATCAAAATTCGATGGTACAATTAAATTTCAATAGGAACCCAAATTCTCTTAGGGATTTTATTAAAATATTTCATAGTATCTATTGACAAAAATAGCATTGAAATTAGAAGGGAGTTTCTATATTGGCAGGGAGGCACCAACTCTTAAAAAAAAAACAACAAATCTTATCATTTATAAAATTCTCTTACATGACCAAGTTTTAATAAAAATCTAATATCTCGCTAAAAAAATATTTATTTTGATTCTCAACCTTTAGAATTATTCCTATAAATGGACACGATCTAAAATAATGATTCACTGATTTAACTTTTCCAATAGTTTAAAGAATCGAAACTTAAACAAAATGAATTCTTTAATTTTTCATCATTATCAATATACACTAATAAGCAAAAAATTCTCACTATTGTTAACAAAAGTCCACCAAACAAATTCAAATTAACATAATTGTTCTATTCCGAGAACAAATCTTAGATAAAATTTTACCGTCTTATAACGATCAATAAAACAGAAAAAAAAATTTAATTAGCTTTATTTTATGTTCATTACATTAGTGACTGTTCGTTCATTGCCTTGATAATTATTGCCTGTTTCTGGATCAATTAAAAAAATCTTTGACATTCTAAATATAAAACAAAAGAAACAATATTTTATTATTTATATAACAATACTCTTCTTTCTGTTATTAAATTTGTTTTGTTTTGTTCGTACACAGGCACACACACACATAAATGAGTAATCAACAAACACCAAGAAAAAAAAAATATAGGTGTGTGACTAGAATCGAATATGTTATGAGATTCATTACAAATTTTCACAGAAGAAAAATAGCAAAGTTTGTGAATAACACATAACCATTCGGAATACTAAAACCGTAAAAAAAAATGGAAAAGCGAAAGAAAAAAAAACAGTTAAGCTTGAGGTGGTACTTGTTGTTGATAGGACGATGTATATTGTTGTTGTTGTTGTTGTTGTTGTTGTTGCATGGGAATGCGAGGTTGATTTGGCCATTGTTGTTGCATAAGATAATTTTGTTGTGGATAATATATTTGTTGTTGTTCATTATAATTATTATGCATAATTTGTTGATTTGAAATAAAATTTTGTGTATTAGTTGAAGAATTATTTATTGGAGAATTCGACTGAGATGGTGGATCTAAATTTATTATTATTATTTTTTGTTTAGTTTAAATTAAGAAAAGAAAAAAAAAGTTTAAAATCTACTTTGTTGTTGATAATACATTGGATATTGTCCGTAACTATTTTGTTGTATTGAATATGAATGTTGTTGTTGTTGTGGAATATAAGATTGTGAATAGGATGAATCGATTGAATTACTATTAACAAGTCTTCCTTGTTGTAAATATGGTGATCGTTGTTGAGGTTTAGTTACTGGATTTGAATGAGATGAGACTGATGCATTAGATGAATATTGTTGTTCAACTGATGCATTTGTAGATGTAGATAAAGGATATGAATTAACATTGGAATGATGAGAAGTTTGGTTTAGAGTATTTGTTTGTGCTTTATAGACTAAAGATAAATACATAATGTTATGAAAGTTTACTCGATAGATATAACTTTATTAATGATTTAAACCTCGTAAATGATAAATCAATTTTGAGATGAGTATTATTTGATCAGACAGTTCCTATGGAAACTTAAGAAAGTCTAAACAAAATGCCTTGGTTAGCTCTACATCATCTTCAAAATCGACTTTCGAATTCAATTTTTGAACAAATAAGAAAATAGTTCATTGTAATAGTGTCGAATTTCTTAGCATTTTGCGAAGTACAACCTAAAGGAGGAGTGTTAAACTATATAGGATAGAAATTTGGACCTCCGTATATTAATAACAGTTAAGTACAATATATTAACTACTTCCGTATTACATTTCTGGAATATGAAATAAAAGGAAGGTGAAGAAAAATGTCCCAGAATGTATAGAATAAAACAATTTCTATCTAATTAGTAACAGTAACTACATCGTATTTCACATTTTAACCTCATAGAAATTGTAATAGCAACTTTTTTAATCTTCAAATAATAATATCGATGGCACGATGCATTAGTTTAGTTGAAAACGTTATTTTTAGAACTCGAAATTCGGTTTTAAAAAGATGATCAAAACATTTTTGTTTGAAAAACTCACTAAAATAACTATAAGTTAAGAACACATTAGAACAAGAATCCTTTCAGATTTTGTCTAGTATCAATAGTGGTTGCTGGTTCAAGTACGATTCATCTTAAAGTCAATGTATCACTTGATAAGATTTCTTCATGAGTTAATAGAAAGATATTCGTTTAGTAAGTGTTCTATCTTCTTATATTATATAATATCAGAAGATAGAACATCAATGTTAATGTTACTATATCGTACAATGAAACAATATATTTCAGATAAGGAAGTAATAATGCTTTAGTTCGAAATGTTTACTTTGATCAGATTGAATTTGTTGAACCATATTTCCATTCTTGGAAAAATTTAAATAGAAAATTTTTTTTTTCTTGGAAAATTCAAGAATGTCTTACGATCATAGATTGTTGTTGTGATTGAATGAATGCATCAGGTGGCTAAAAATCAACAGAGAAATCTTAAGTATATATAATAAAGAAATATACAAACTGGTAGATGATTTGGATGATGAGATGTTGATGGATCGAATTGAATTAAATAAGTTAAATTACGATATAATATTCTTTGATATCTAAAAAAAGAAAAAGATTATTAAAAATTATTTTTATTTAAATAAGAAAAAACTTACTCAAGACATTCGATTTGTTTTCCTTTAGATTGTAAATCAAGAATTAATGAAATTAATAGTGAATTATCATCAAGTAACTAAAAAGAAAATGATCTGAAATTTTTTTTACAAAAAAATAATAAATTTACTTTTTGAATAGTAGATTTTTGTTGGGGTAAGGGTCCCGATTGATACTGTTGTTGGTTATACATAATACAACTGAATTTTTGATAAATGAAAAAACAACAAACGAAAAAAGAAAGTCAACCAATAAGATAATGTAGATGACGCCGTGTAGCATTTACTACACGAGTAGTTCATTATTATTACAATTTCTAATTTTGATAATGACGAAAAATTTTCTTCGAAAATCTCAAATAAATTTTTATTTTAATCGTTATTTACATGGAAAATCTCGTCTTGAAAATGGTCCTAATTTAGAATATTTTCTTAAACAAAATAATAAATCAAATGATTATCATGGAAATTTAGTATTAGGTAAAGGTGAACAACGTCTTCGAATTCCACCATGGTTAAAAACTGAAATACCTATTGGAGAAAACTTTACAAAATTAAAAAAGACAATATCAAAATTAAATTTAAATACAGTTTGTGTTGAAGCTAAATGTCCGAATATTGGTGAGAATATATATATATATATATTTTTCAATTAATTGACCTTGAGAAAAAGAATACGTAGAAAAGTTCGATTTTGAAATATAATTAACAAAGCAGAATCAGAATATTGAAAAGTATAATTTCTAATTTAGAAAGAAAAAGCTTCTAAAAAAATATGTCAATGTTGAGTTTGAATGCGTATTTATTTGCCTTCAGTTTTGTTAACATAAAATGTGAAGAAAGTTCAAATAACAATATTAAGTTATATCAAGCTAATCATTTTGTCAAAATAAAATTTTTAATTTATGAAAAATTCATCTCTAGGTGAATGCTGGAATGGTGGTGAAGATCGTATTGCAACAGCTACAATTATGTTGTTAGGTGATGAATGTACTCGTGGTTGTCGTTTTTGTTCAGTTAAAACTTCTCGTAAGCCTTCACCACCTGATCCAAATGAACCAGAAAATACAGCTAAAGCTATATGTTCATGGGATATTGATTATATTGTTTTAACATCTGTTGATCGTGATGATTTATCTGATCAAGGTTCATCACATATAGCACAAACAATAAGTTCAATAAAGCGACAAAAACCAAATTTACTTGTTGAATGTTTAACACCAGATTTTCGTGGTGATAAAAAATGTATTGAAACAATTGTTAAATCAAATTTAGATGTTTATGCGCATAATGTTGAAACTGTACGAGAATTACAATCACATGTTCGTGATTATCGTGCTAATTTTGAACAATCATTAAATGTTCTTATTTATGCAAAAGAAATAAATCCAAATTTAATAACAAAAACTTCATTAATGTTAGGTTTAGGTGAAACAAATGAACAAATTCGAGAAACAATGCATCAACTACGTACACGAGCTAATGTTGATTGTTTAACATTAGGACAATATATGCAACCAACAAGACGACATTTAAAAGTTAAAGAATATATTCGACCAGAAGTTTTTGAAGAATTAAAAAATTATGGTGAATCAATTGGATTTCTTTATGTAGCAAGTGGACCACTTGTTAGATCATCTTATCGAGCTGGAGAATATTTTATTAAAAATATTCTTAAAAGTAAACGTCAAGAGAAAGAAGCAGCGAGTGCTTAATTGTAAATAGAATTCCATATTTTTCAAAATGTACTTTGAAAAATTTATTTATTCTTTATTTAAGAGATCTCCGGTGATTGATATTCACAAACTAATGATCTATTATGGTTTTTTTTTTCAAATAAAAAGTTCTTTTTTTTTGCTTTCAGATATAAATTTACAACGTTCGAGTAAATTAATCATTATTTATCATTGGTTTAACAAGCAAATTTGTATTTTACATAGCCGGTAATTGAGTATTATAAACATAGTTCACATTTGTTATTATTTATCTGAGTAATACATATCAAGTAAATCATAGGCATTGTAATAGTATGATTCAAAATACAGACAATATTTTACAACTATGTCAGTTAGTGTATTTCGTATTTGAAAAGTTTTAGAATGAATTGTACTTGTAGAAAATTAATGATATTTTTCTTTGAAAAAATTTTCCAATAATCTATTGAAGATTAAGCTGTTTTTAGTTTTTTGAATTCGACTAATTGTTCGTTGACATTTATTTTAAATAAAATCATTTTGACCTATCGAATAGATCATTATTGACTATTTACTATAATTAGTAAATAATAAGACTATTGAAATGAATATTTTTTTTTCTAAAATTATGTATTTTGTAATAGTATAGTATTACACAGAATTTGTTCGTAATATTTTCAACGAATTTATTCATTTGAATGTATACGAGATCGTTCCAGTAGGAATGTACTGAAAGCCGATGAAATATTGAAATAATATTTCAGATTTCTTCTATGAATTCTACTCAACTTCTTGTTATTTCCGATGGCAAAAATCAGAAGTCATCGAACACAGCTCAGAGGCATTCCACCAATACTCAGTGTTTGCCGAGCGGATACGACAATTTTCTCGCATTTCTTTCGTCAATTCAACCAAAATGCGCTTGTTTCCTAAGGCTTGAATCATCAACCGCTGCATGTATAATATTACAGTATATAGATTTTTTTCCCATTTGTGACCATATGACAAAGGTTAAAACATTTAATCCTATTCGAAACAATAGGTATTAACAAATAATTTCTTTTTTTTTTGTAATTCGATCAAATGGTAATCAGTGATCGCATTGGTTGTATATAACTGCATAGAATTTAATTTGCATATTTTTAGTTTTTTTTCTTCTTATATGTTGTTTACAATTCATCTGTTACCATTTAAATAAAAAGCACAATATTAATAAATATAAAGAAAATAAAAGTGTATGAAATGTTTACATGTATTATAATAAACAATGAAACTAAAGCACAAACAAAAAGATTTTATCTTTTATTAAACGACATTATTTTTGATCTATTTCAGATGTTTTTTCGACATCTCCCTTTGCGTCTATATCGTCGTCGTAATAGATTTGTAGTAATACTTTTTATTATCGTTTTTATTATATATTTATTCAATGACAGTAATAATAATTCATCATTATCAAATACAACTTTAGCTAGTAGACAAGCTAGAGATATTAGAGAAAATAAAATACGCATTAATCGAGAAACATATACAATACCTGAACCATGTCATGGTTGTCCAGGAGAGAATGGACAAGGTGTGTCTTTAACGGTAATTGAAAAATAAATAAAACTAAAAATTTTTATTTAATTTAAAAAATGTTTTGTTTTACTAGGCTGAAGAATCGAAAAATTTAGATGCAGTTATGAAGAAAGAATTTTTTAATTTACGTGCTAGTGATAAAATTTCATTATGGAGATCGATACCTGATACTCGAGATTCATTGTATGTTTAAAAAAAGTCAAATTTTTTATTTTTATTGAATTTATATAAAACATAGATGTAAATCAGTTGAATATCCATATGATTTACCAACTACATCAGTTATAATTGTATTTAAAAATGAACGTTGGTCACCAGTACTTCGAACTGTTTATTCAGTTCTTAATCGTTCACCAAAACATTTATTAAAAGAAGTTATTTTAGTTGATGATCAATCGGATATTGGTAAAGATAAATTCTATAGAAAAACACAAATGATTTTATTTATATTACGAATTATTTAGAGGAAATGGGTCAACGCTTAGATGATTATTGCGAAGAACATTTTGGAGAATTAGTTAGAGTATTACGATCACCAACGAGACTTGGATTAATTAAAGCAAAAAATTATGGTGCAAAAAATGGTTAGTTTTATTTTGAAATCAAAACAAAAAATTCTCGTTTCTATTTGTATAGCTACCGGTGATGTTGTTGTCTTTCTCGATGCTCATTGTGAAGCAAATGCTGGATGGTACTAAAAAAATATAATTTTATTGTTTTTAGAAAGAAGACAAGAGAATAAGATCATTAATTTGCCCACATACAGGATTGTTAAAAGTTATGTCTCTTTCGATGCAGACTTTTTACGTTAAATCGTTTGATAGTATTTTTAAATCAATTTGATGATTGTTTAGGGTAACAAGGGCCATAAATAAGAAAGGTATTATTAGAGCCGAAGTTATTAATAGATTTCGAATCAGTATCGAACACTGCGTTGACTTGTGTGTATTTTAAATGTTTTTGCGACTGTTTTTTTGTCGAAAAATTTACCTGGGGTTCTCCGTCAGGCTTCAGTCCAAAAATGAATTTCATTAAAATGCCTCTTTTATTATTTAGTCATTCACCATTTTAAATTTGAATAGAATGCCATAAGCTTTGACTGAAACTTGAGGAAGAACACCCAGGTAAATTTGTCGAGAAAAAATGTTCACGAAAACATTTGAAATGTACATAAGTCAACTCAGTTCTCGATGTTGATTCGAAATTCGTTATTAATTTTGGCTTTAATAATAACTTTCTCTCGAAATATGTACCAACTACTAGCTAAACATGCGCAAAATCCTATCTAGAGCAATGTGTGCTGGAGATTTCTGAGATAAATAGTATTTATTGAATTTGAAAAATATATGCTTTTGTAGCCTATGAAAAATACTATTGATTAATACAGAAAAATTTACTTCAGCTAACGCACCTTTGATCGTCAATGAAGGAACATATAGAATATACCTATAAGGTTTTTCAATAGACTTGTTTTTCTAGAAATCGATACATAAGTGAATGTTGTATCTAATAAGATTAACCTGACCTGACAGAAATATTGCTATGCATAGTTATTATCAAGATATCTCACAGTATCGACGCCAATTTAGAGGATAAGAAACTAAGAATAGCCTTTATAGCTCTTATTATCCTCGATATTATCGAGTCGATTGGAAATTGCTATCAAACGACGTAGTGTAAAATTCTGCATCGAACGATACATAGCTATTAACATTACAGGAAATAAGAAAATTTATGGTCTTATTCGTCTTTCTGTTTTCTTTTATTTTAATTAAAGTACTTATTTTTTGTAGGTTAGAACCACTTTTACTTCGAATTAAAGAAAAACGTTCAGCGATTTTATGTCCAATGATTGATATGATTAGTGATAATAATATGGCATACGGTGTAAATGATATTTGTTAATTTGTTATTATTTTAAATTTATTTGTTATAGGGTACAGGTGCCGGAAGTGTAGGTGGTTTTTGGTGGTCATTACATTTCAATTGGATATCAATTCCACCACGAATACGTGATGCACAAAAGTCAAGAATTGATCCTTATCCGTGCGTATATTATGTAGTTTTTATTTTGATCGGTTTGAATTCATACCTTATATCTATATGATTTTTGTAAATTTTAATAGAACAAAAATATAGATGAAATTAAACTAGAAAATATAATGTTAGTTGTAACTAATGAGGATAGCAAATACCTTAAATCTGACTACTACTTCTCGATTATACCTTTGTCAGATTTAAAGAAGTACTAATTATTCAGCTGATTTAACAGATCAGTAATAAAAAAAGCACTAAGAGTACGATGATGGTTATGTTAGAGCCCGTTGAATCTTGTCTGGAATCAACTCAACGGTACATTCTCTAAAATTAACAACCAATCATGACTAGATTATTATAAGATCATCGTAAAGATCTAGTTTATCAGGTTCGATTGAAATATGTTTTATACTTTTGAGAAATAAATTCCAATTGTCTTAAAAATTTAATAGATTTAAAAAAAACCTCTGAATGAATAAAAATTCTTGGTTGTTTTCTCTTTAGATCGCCAACTATGGCTGGAGGTCTTTTGGCAGCCGATAAAAAATATTTCTTTGAAATTGGTGGTTATGGTAAGATATTGACATATAATTGATTCACTTAATTTTTTTTTTGTTTAATTTAGACGAAGATATGGAAGTAAGATTTTTCTTTTTGATTATTTTAATTGAATTATTTTGTATTTAATATATAGGTTTGGGGTGGTGAAAATTTAGAAATCTCATTTCGTGTATGGATGTGTGGTGGTAGTCTGGAATTTGTTCCATGTTCTCGTGTTGGTCATATCTTTCGACCAGGTCATCCATATAATATGACTGGAGAAAAAGGTAATTATTGAAGAATCTTTATCATCTAAAAAGCAAAAAATTATTGATTTTATAGGCAAAGGTGATGTACATGGTAGAAATTCAATGCGTTTAGCTGAAGTTTGGATGGATGATTATAAACGTTTCTATTATATGCATCGACATGAACTTCTTGTAAGATTTATTTGTTTATTGAAGATAATAAGTATTGAGATTATTTTAATTAAGGGTAAAGATTTTGGTGATGTTGAAGAACGTCGTGCTATTCGTACTCGTTTAAAGTGTCATTCATTTAAATGGTATCTTGATAATGTATATCCAGAAAAATTTATTTTAGATGAAAATGTTCTTGCATATGGAGAAGTAAAAAAAAAAAAGTTTCAAAAAGAAAATTTTCATATAAATTTGTTATTTTATTTTTCTTAGCTTAGAAATTCTGCTTCAAGTTTATGTTTAGATACATTAGGTAAAGATGAAAAAGGATCATTAGAAATAGCAGTTTATTCATGTCAAAATGGTGTATCAGCTAATCAATATTTTACACTTTCAAAAACTAATCAATTACGTCGAGAAGCTACATGTGCAGTTACGACCAATTCAAAATCAGTTGTTCTAACTCAGTGTGATTACAGTGATCAGAAACAAACATGGACACATGAAAAAGTAAAAACAAACAAAAAATAATTTGTTTTTATTACATTGTGATTGTTTATTTTTAATTGTATTAAAGTATGGATTCATTGTTCATCATCCAAGTAATCTTTGTCTTGATGTTGAAGGTCTTTCAAATAATGATCCAGTCAAGTTAAATGAATGTAAAAGTAATAAGCCATCACAACAATGGTTATTTGAACATTATTCGGCATAATTATTTCTAAAAACATTCCATTCCATTTTTTATTCATTTTTTGATCTTGGCAAACAGTGTTATTACTAATACTTGATAATCATTTTCTTTATTGTTATTTTTTATATAGTTGTATTGTTTTGTTATTAATTATAAAATAGTCCTATTAATTTACTACTAACTCTTTTTGTTTTCATTTCATACTGAATACTTGATATATGTTGTTGGCTATTTATTTATTTATTTATTTATACAGTTAAGCAATAAAAAAAAAAAGAGACGAAAACTATTCATATTTTTTTGTCATATTTGTATTCGTTTTATATAAAATTTGTCTTATGAATTATAATAATTAATAATGGCTTGTATATACTTAGAATTGAGTGTTAGTCATGTACCACTTTAACCTGGTGAAAATATTTTTGATGACGTCAATCGCTTAATCATCACTGATGTAATGTCGCCATCAAGGTGAGTTTTTGTGACATTGCAAGTAGTTTATAAATAAGAAAGAATAATATTATTTAGTTTTGATTTATTAAAATTAACAAAAACAAAATAGGAAGTACAAAATATCTAAAAACAGTAGATTTTCATACATATCCAGGCGTTGGTAGATCTATAGAAAAAAATTCTTTGTTTGGACATTTAATATCTAAATTGACATTCTAACTTTTTCTTTCAAAATATAAGTAATTAAATTTCTTGTCTTTATAGATTAATGGCAAACACTAGAAAACGAAAAGTTACTACAAAAAAAGAAGCTCCTCTTCAAAAAACAACGAAGACAAAACGAACAAAGAAGACTATTTCATCGAAAAAACAAGATAAAATTTCAGTCGAACTTCCATTAACTACAGATGTCAATAGTCTAGAGAAATCATTGAATAGTTTCGTTCGTGATGCATCATGGTCAGAAAATCTTCAAGAATTGTTTAATACGAAAAATTTCAAACAAATTGAACAATTTTTAAATAATTTATGGTCGACTGGTAAAAAAACATATCCTCCAAATGATCTTATTTTTGAAGCATTTAATAAAACATCATTTGATAAAGTAAAAGTTGTTCTTCTCGGTCAAGATCCATATCATGATGATGGACAAGTAATAACAACAAAAAATAAAATTGTTTGTTTTTTGTTTTTTAAATATTTTTTTTCTAGGCTCATGGATTAGCTTTTTCCGTGCCTAAGACAATGACAATATTACCACCATCTTTAAAAAATATTTTTAAAGAATTAGCAAACGATATTACATCATTTCAAATTCCCAATCATGGTTGTTTAGGTAAAAATTACAATTATACATAAAATCATTTGTTTTTTGTTCTTTAGAAAAATGGGCAAATTCAGGTATTCTTCTACTCAATGCTTCATTGACAGTCGAGTAAGTTTAACAACAAAATTATAAAAGCAAAGTTTTTTTTTTTTACTTATTCCTATAATATTGAATATTTAAATCAAATCCTAATATTGAATTGTATAGACAATGAAGCTCTCTAAATTACAATTGAATACAATAGGTTTTTCTGAATGGTGAGTTTTATTCCTTGTACGAACTGACGTATTTTGTAGGATTGATTTACGTCTTCACAAGCCTTTACAAATGTAAAGGAAAGTCAGAATCGAGGTTGATTCTGAGGTCTTGTCATGAGTGTAGTCCTTAAAAAGGTAGCAATCCGATTCCAGAAACATATCAGTTTTTAAAATGAACATCAAAGCATAAAGTTTAGAATTCAAAAAGTTTTTTTCGTGGTAAATCTAATTTATTAATGAGATATTTAGTCGACTCTGAAGTAGGTCTCTCGGTTTTAGAGTTGCACTAGGTGAGAAAGTTTTGCCAAAAAAAAAAAGTATGAATACGGTAGTTTTCAGCATCCAGGTAATGTTGAAGAAGTTTATTTTTTAACAGTATCATCTGACAGAGCATTAAATTCTTAATAATATGAGAGGTCGTCACAAGTTTTCGAACCTGCCATTACAAATTTACGATCATATAATAACGCAAAAATACGGCATTTTTCAGCGGCTTCTTGATAACAAAATGTTGTTTTTATTTTGAATTTTATGTTGCTCGTAAGCTTGAAAAGCACGGTCGTAAAAAAAGCAGTGACCCCTCGTATACTTTAGCATTTTTGGATGGTAGCATTAAAAACTCAACTTCTTCAACATTTCCTAGGACATGATAACTTTCCTCTTAGCTTAATTAATAAAGCCTTCGCATAGGATGAATCTAATAGAGACTATTCAAATCACACTTTAGATTTGAGATAGATACTTGACATCGCTTAAAAAATTCAAAAATACCTGGTTGTTATAATATTGTGCAGTACTCTATATATGTACTTATCTTTCCAGGCCTCATTTACCTAATTCTCATTCTCGTATCGGTTGGACACAATTTACTGATGATGTCATTAAACTCTTATCAACTAAACGTAAAGGTTTGCTCATAAATTTCTTTATTTTCTACAATAATAAATTTTAACAAATAATCTAGGTCTTGTTTTTCTTCTTTGGGGTGGTTATGCACATGCAAAAGAAAAACTAATTGATCAAACAAAACATACAATTATCAAAACTGCACATCCATCTCCTCTTTCATTTAATAAATTTTCAAATTGTAAATGTTTTTCACTTGTTAATGCAGCTCTTGAAAAATTTGGCGAACAACCAATCGATTGGTCACTTTAAAATAAAATCGTATTTGAATATTTTTCTATCTAATAATATATATATTTATATATATTGATTATTAATATATTTATGCATACATAAAACAAAAGACAATGAAAATCCAGTAGAGAGACACAAGTAAAACAATTATGCACATAAAATGTTGTTTTCATGAGTTGATAAAACAATAAGAAGAAAAAATTGAAAGAAGAAGAGAAAAGAAAATGTTGAGCATCATCACGGGTTGAGTATTAAACATAATCTCACCGGAAAAATCAGAGAAAAAAAATGAAAAAAGAATGATAAAATGAGAAACCAAGAAATAATATGAAAAAGACTAAATCTTTGATGTAAAGAATAGATTAGAAGAGCTTTTATTATATGTCATCTCCGCTGAATTCTTCAGTATCGTCATCGCCAGAACTAGTTATTGTATAACTTTTCGTTATTCTTGGTACTGGAGATTTTCGGGATCTAAAATACATCGTTTGTTTTTTTTTTTCAAAATAGACTTATAATTAAATAATAAAAGCAAATAGAAGCAAAATTAAAAAGTACACAAGATATCTACCATATCTCTCGTATTGTTCGCATAACACGAATATAAGTGGATCTATTGAGTAATTATGATGAAAAAAAAAATATTTTGAACTAATTATATTATTAGTATACTTATTAGTATTAACAGTATCTTCTGGCGAAGAATTTGAACGACTACGTGGTGCTATACCCAAAGCGTATGTATTTATTAGGTTAGTTGGTGTTGAGCTAGTTTGTACATAAACAATGTTAAATTAAAAAGCCAAAAAAAAAATCGAGTTAATAAAAATGTCTACTTACTTGTCAGAAATTGAATTATTATTCGATAAAGTTATTGATGGAGTAAATATATTTTTATGAGATGAATGAGGTGAAAGAACAGGTGCAGGATTTGTTTTCTAAATATGAAAAATATTTTCAATATGAATTTAATTATAACAAAAAAAGTGAATTTTAATTTACTGTGGATCGTGGTCGAGCAATAGGTTCCTTGTTTATTGGAATGATTGTTCGACCTAATGCCGCAGTTGCCTCTGGTACTGATAAAGTTTGTATATAATTATGTGAAACTTCGTTATTAGGAGGATTTGATGGCGTAGATGATGACGACATTGATCCTGATCGACCAGTAAATACACCGAGAAATTTTTTTGGAAAACTTTTCTTTTTCGATGACGCTGGCGATATACGACCAGTATTTGAACTTGCCGTATCATTTGTTGTAACTGTTACATTACTCGTAAAACTTTCACTACGTGCATTAGGACGAATATCCATTAAATAATGAAAACTATCCATTTCAGAACCAAATTCAGGTATTGGACCCATACTGAATAAATAAAAAAGTTTTTTCAATTCTTCATATTTTAACCGTTGACGTTGTTCATATACACGTGAACGAAGACTTGGCGATTTAATAGCAATATCTACTGAATTAAGTAATAATGTAAGAAAATAAGAACAAAATGATTTGTCATATAACAATGTTCCACCAGGCGGATCAAGTATTTCTCTTATATCATTTCGACGCCAAATACCGATCTTTAAAAGAATATAAGAAACAAAGTTATTATTTTTATTATTCTATTTTCATTTTACTTTATAATGAAGTTTTTCCTCATGCATAGTTGGTTGTACAGTAATATAAATTTGTGTAACTCTTCCAGAAATAAAATTCGGTGAAAAATTTGCACCTGATTCTTGAAAAACAATACAAACAAATGCATTTCCAATTAAACCTTTTCTTATAGTAGATTTTTCCTCGACATTTGTTGATGGTACTAATGGTGCTACATTAAACATTATTTCATGATTTTTATATTCAGAATAATATGAATATTCTCCATGTGAACTATTTTTTGTATCAAGATCACCACGATATTTTTGAAAACCTTTTAAATAAACACGTTGAGATATTCGACTAAGAAAATCCAATATATCTTTTGATGGATTTTCATTATTAAATATATCTTGTTCATTTGTTTGATTACAGCGTTGATAAATAACACCAATTTTACAATTATATCTTTCATCATTTTTTTTATCAAATAAATAAATTTTTTCATTTGCCTGTTAAGAATAGTTTTAAATGACAATAATTTCAATTTTATTTCATTTTTCTTCTCACCTACTCACTTTCGGATCACCAACAGGTCCATATGTATGAACTGGTGGTAAATGTGCTTTATTCAATAAAACTCGAAGAATACTATTTTCATTTGTACTATTCACCGTTTCAGATACATCACAATTACGACATTGAGTACTATAAAAATAAATTAAGTTAGCTAATTATATTTCATATTAATAATTAATACCGAATAATCGCACGTGCTTCGCATGTATCTGTCATAGCTGTTTTTTTATTAATACATCGTAGTGATGCTATAAATGGACCTTCGCCATCAAATTCACCAGAATAATTTATATGAAACTAGTCATATAAGAATAGAAAAGACTTTTATTTTAAAACATTGATTTACTTACATAATCAAAAAAATAATTACGATAAATTTCCGAGACGCATAACGATGAATGTGATTCAAATATAAATAATTCCGCCGAACGTGGTTCAGATGAATTTTCATCGAAAATAAATGATGATGATACGGAATCTTCAGGTGAAGAAAATAAGAAACGTTCACTACTATTCGAAGGCATTAATCGTGAAAAATGTACAGGTGTTGTTGGTGACTTCTAATAATAAACATATATATATATATTTATTTAAAAAACTCGATTATAATTTTGATTTTTCTTCTTATACTACCTGGTGTTTCTGTTCGTCAGACTTACACATCATGCTTAGTATTAATTTTGAAGCGATTAGATGGGTACAAAGTCAGACAATAGACAAGTAGAAAAAGAATGAGTCTTAGTCTTTTTTTCTTTCTAATAAGATCCCGGTTTTTTTTTCATTAACAATCAGTATATATATATATATGAGATGAAAAACGACAGAATATGAGATGCGGAAGAGAAAAAAAGAATATAAGCAACAAAAAACAAAGAGCGTGGGAAATGGAAAAATAAGACTACTAATGGGTTGTCAACGTTATTCAAGCGTAACTACAATAGACGCTTATATGAGTATCTCATTATTGAGAGACTTTCATTTTTTTAAACATATTTTTGTTACAGAAAAAAAACACTTGTTTTTTTGTTTGTCTCTTTTTGAGACAAATGTTATTTGAAGGACACAAGAAAAAAATACAGCAAGGATTGATTCACACTGTGAGCTGACGAGATTAATCTTCATCTTGTCTACATTTTAAATCTTTAAAATGATTACTTACGATCTTATGATGAGATGACAGTACATCCTTAAACATAAAAGCTAGCATTATTCGCAAAAGAATAGTTAACATATCGTGTTCATATTCTTTATCTGTCTCTCTTTGTCTTTTTCGGCCTACTCATTATTCTACATCATCTATTTTAGTAATGTCGTGTATTACATAAAAAAAGGAAATTTGTTTCTCAAACATGAGAAAAGGCATACAACAATTTGACTTACCGGCTGAAAGGATGGATCTGCTGTCATTGTTATTGTATCAGAGGAATGAATTGAAGAATTTGGAACTGATGCGTTAGTGTTGCTTAGAGTAATAGTAGTCGTATTTGAGTCGTCTCTAAAACATAAGTTTATAATCAAAGAAAAAGACATGATGAGCGACAAGAAAGGCATTCACGTTTGGTTAGAGTACGTAATAATCATCTGCAACTACCTCACATTTGCTGATAAGAAAAAAAAAAGGAAGAAAAAAAAAAGAAAGAATTGTTAGTTTCTTTTTCTCATTATCAATAGATTTTTTTTGTCACCGGTTTCTAATGAAATGACGTTGTTTCAGACTACGATGTCGTTATCATGATCATCTGTTATTATACCCATAGCTTACTTTATAATACTTTTTTGATGATGTTTTGGATTGCGAAATGGATTTGATAAGAAAGAACTGAAATTCATTTGAGCGATTGAATTACGATGCTCAGCAGACGGATGATGATTTTTTTCGGATGTTGATTTTGATTCACCAGTACGTTTATCATATTTACTATCAACTCTTAAAAATTCTGGTATTGATTTTAATTCGAGTGGTGTATCAGGTAATGTTTCTTCTGTACTTGACATTGCTCGAACTCGTGATTGATGCTTTTGTTGATGATGATCTTTTTTAGGAGATTTTGACAATTGTCTGTCTAGAAATTGTGCACTTTGAGATACTTGCGTATCTATGGGTTTATTAGAATGAAAATTGAAGGATACACGATTTTTTAATATTGACAATCGTGGAGGTGGTGATGATGGTGCTGTTGCATCGACCGACATGATTATATGATAGAAAATAAAATTATTTTCCTAAAATAAGGAAAATCAAAATGAAAATTATTTTTTTTCAGAAGAAAAAAACAAAATATATTAATAAAGACCTTATTTTTATTAGTTTTTTTCTGATTTATTTACTCAAAAATTTTGTTTTGTTTTTTTATATTAACAAACGCAAGGAAATCCTAACGTGTATTAAATTTATTGCATGCAATACATACCTTTTAAATAAATAAAAAAGATTTTTCAAAGTCTTGTTAATATATATAAATATATATATTTGCACTTACCACTTCATCAATAACACGTTTCTACAACTATGACTCTTGTCTATTCAGGATAAAATTTCTAATTACTAATTCTACATGAAAATCCTATGAGAAAAAATGAAATAGAAGAATTTTCCTTGCATCAAACAGCATTATTTAATAGTCTAATGGTTAAAACTAAAATAATAGTCAGTAAATGGAAGAACCTAAATAAATATTACTATCGATTAACCGACCTTTCATGGCATATACATCGTTATGCACATACCTATTGCGTTCTGCTTGAGTAATCTTTTTTTTTTCTTTTTTCTTCGTGTTTAGTCAATATAAACATTACTGTGTAGATTAAAAAGAGTTTTCTTTTGCGTATATTTAATTGTATATGCTCGATCATGCGTGTTTCGAAAAAAGAACAGAATTATACAAAAAGTAAAATGCGTATCTTATTTATAATAAAAATATAGATAAATAATTGCTAGTAAATACATAATTATCTAGTCATACGTATTGGCTTGTTTAATTTTGTAAGTCGATAAATATTTACATAGATACGTTAAATACTATATATAGACTACACATTATAAAAAATATGTACAAAAGATGAAAAAAGAAAATTATTTATATGTCAATAGAAATTTTTTATTCAATAGAAGTCAATATCACAACATTTTATTGATATAATAAATCCATCCTTATATTTTTCTGCACTCATTTTATAACTCATCATTATGGATTCATAGAGACATTTGTCAATGTTAATAACTATATTGAAAATTATATATGACGGAAATAATATTCATTATTTACTGAACAGAGTACCTTATTAAATTTTTAGAGGATACTTACTTAAGAGTAGTTTTCAAATATCAGAATAGAAATATTATAAATTAGAAAAGAATAATTGACATATGTATAATGAGCAAGGGAAAGCAAAATATACTGCGCAATAAAATTAATTCGAGGAAAAGTTTGACAACAAGAAAAGAAAAAAAATTTGGTCTTTCTTTTTAATATTCAAACTGCGTCGGTTTCTCGCTTTATTCTCCTGTTTTCTTGTTATTTTTTTTCATTCCATTACGCGTCAATAGTGAAGAAAAAGAAAAATGAGACCAATACAGCTGAGACCCGAAAAGTATCAATTAGCTATAACAATTCTAGGATTCTTCGTCACTTTCTTCTCTTTTTTTTTTATGAATTTCATAGTATTATTGATTTCTTTATTTTTCCCGGATGAGTGTTTTCTGCATTTAAAATATGATAGAAAACCAAAAAAAAAGTAATATTGACTTATAATGTTATATTGCATCAACAGAATGAATGAACATGTCATACTTTAACAGTAGGGTTCCTTGTTTTTTAATGACTCTTCATACTTGATTTTTCCTCATTTTTCTAAAAATAATAATAAGAAGAAGAAAAAAAATCCGGTTAGATAAAAGGAAATGATATATTTTGTTTGATCTTATTTCTTTTCTTTTTACAAAGAGAATAATAATGCATGATTGCAACATTATGATCGACTTACAATCATAACTTTCGCTTTGTGTTTCATACATCTATATTTAGTCTTTGATTATCATGATGAATTCTTATATATGATTCGAAGAAAAAAAAACAATGGTGTTTTTGGTATTATTTGTCGTGCATATTTTATATGATGTATATAAGCATCGATCTAAATTGAATCGATCACAGCGAATGATAAGATTTAGAAAACCAATTGAATAAAATATGTAAACTTTATTTTCATCGAATTTATATACGTCTTTTAGAATATTTAAAATCAAGGAAAATTAGTTTATATGTAAACAAAAATTGATTCTTATCTAATTATACCTATTGAACTATGAATTCATCGTATATAATTTAGCACAACTATACAAAGCGTGACGTAGTATCTAGAGTGTGGATGTGACTATCCTCTGTACCCGCACCTTAATTATAACATTTCTTCTATTTCTATGACTATTATTAAAAGATATAATGCCATCAAATAATATGCTATTTAAAATATTGTTCTAAGCACTCAAAGCTCATATAGATATAATTGGAAGCGTTTTTATAAAGATATTCTTGATGATATTTGTTTAATATACAATGACTTTTGCATTGTTCAAATTTATTTTCAAAATACTCAAATGATAATACGCTTATGTAATACAATCTTGATTTCCTCAAGATTTTGATAATTTTCTGAATTATTTACTAAAGAAAATGTAATATTATTAGAATTTGGACTATATTATAGACAATTGCAATTATATACCATTGTCGTCATATAACGAGTAGCGCAGATTGAACAGAACAAAATCGTTTTCATTTTTTTGAACACTTACAATGGTTCCAAATAATATTCATCTAGGTTTATTTTCAACGATGAAAATGATTGCTAGCTTTCGAAGGATAGAGCTTCTCAAAAACCCCAAACTAAGTTTTCAAGTCCTAAAATTTCCAAATAGAATTCTATTTGAATCACACAGAATGCAATTGCTATAGAACCTTTTCTTTTTTGAAGTGCAATTTAAAATATTAACATCTATTCCATCGTCTAACTGTAATTATCAAAAACCGAAACAAATGATGCAGATTTTTTAGCAAAGATTTCACTAAAACGTCAAATATGACAGAAAATCCTCTGAATATTTTGATATATATTTTAGAATTTCAGTAGAAATACCTGCAAAAAACAAATCTTGACACGAAAAATGTGAAAACACTGTTAAAGATATTTTCTGTTTAACATAATTATTTGATGATTCTGTTTTAATTCGATACAATCTAATTTCTTTTTGGTTTTCAATGAATTCTTTTGTTTTCTGTTACACATATATATATATATATATTACTTGTTAAGGGAAAATCATAGAAACAACGATGACTCCTCTCTTTATTTGGAATCAAATATTCTTAGGGCTGATAACATAAACAACATCATTTTCACAAAGTCTTCTCAGCATTGAACACAATCACTTTCAATATTCTATGTACGAACTTTGTCTTCATAATTCATCTATGACATCTTTATATATAGAATGTCATCGGTTATTCAAATCACTATGTAGATTTGAGCTAGTTATCAAGTGTTATAGATATCAGCATATTGATGGGTGAAACGGAAGGTTCTCCATTTGATTCAAAATTGTTACAAATCTTCGTTCATTGCTTAGTCGAATATCTAGCAGCAAATAGTTTTTTTGATCTACTCTTTCTGAAAACGATGAAAAGCAATAGTTGGTTTTAATAATTCATTGTAAAAATAATTAAATTGGTCCAAAAGAGTTTAATAACAATATATATATATATATTTTTCAATAATGTTAAATAATTAACTAAAATCCAGATAGTGATTTTAATAGCCTATAGAGTTTTCTAAAAACCGAACAAGGGAGTTTTTAGGTTCCCGAAGACTCTCCTTAAAAAGTTAAAAGTATGACAAAAACTGTAAAAAAAAAACAAAATTTATAAAACAATCGCTAGAAAAATTTCTATTTTTTGTCCTTGTGATAGTTTTAACTTTGTAAGAGAAGATCATAGAAATTACGGCGACCCCTCATTTTGTTTAGAATTTGATGTTCTCTAAAATGGCATTATTAACAAATAGTTTTGACGAAGTCTTCAGCTTTTTTCGAAATCTTGCCATCTTAGTCCATCTATGAAATCTTGGTATAGAGTGTGTTAGAAAGAAAACTTCATTGACTATTAAAATCACTATCTAGATTTGAGTCACTTGCTGAACATTCTAGAAAAAAAAATCGAAAAATATATTGTTCTGAAACCTTATTCCATCATTTTGCATGATTTTTATTATTCAAAATTCTTTCTTTATTTTTTAATTATTTTAAGTGATTACACATTCACTGTATGTCCATTCTGTTTTAATACATCAATAGCTTTTTCTAAATTTTTATCTTTAACCATGACATAATCTGTATCAAATGTTGATACTGCTAATATACTAATATCTGCTTTAGCCAATGGATTAAGTATTGATGTCAAGACACCTATCATATCAAATGGAAATGAACCTAGAAGTTTGAAACATTTCCAATTTCGTTCACATTGAATATCCTTTGGTAATCGTTCATTGTCAATTGTAATGATTGATAATTCATCATTTGTTTTTGTTATTGAACAAAATGGACCAGTAAATGCCCATGATGGTAATGATGAAGAAGATGGAAGACGACAAATAATAAAATTTTCTTTCAAAAGATCAAGAGTTAGTATTGTAGATTTTGACATGAAAAAACAATGATCTTTTACAAAAAGCTTTATTTTGTCGTCACTGGGAAAAAGATATTATATTCTATTCGAATTTTACATCGACATGATGATTTGAATCTACCAATCAGAACTTTACAACATGCCACTAAAATAATGTGTAGATGCGAAATTTTTTGTATATTTCACAAAATGAATTATGACTGATGTCTTGTCGCGATAATACGTACATTAGTTTCGGAATTGTCAGTTGAGAGAAATCATTGCTTTTTTGATTGGTGCATTTCGTTTAATTCGTCTCTCAGCAACTGAAATGTCTTAAATTTGATTTAACTTTTTCAACCAATCATGTCTTGTCATGTCTAAAACGCAACGCAAAACGCAATGCATTTTACAAATGTCTAGTCATCAAAAAACATTATATAAATAGAAGAGGGCGTACCACAACAATGCATGAAAATATTTCATATGAACTGAATGAGTAATCAATATAAAAACAAAAAGGTTTTAATAATTGTGAAAAATATCATTGTGCAATGTGTGAAGCTTTATCAATATAAGTCCATTGTTGTGTACAGTTTGCATGAGTGTCCGGAGCAGAGGAAAGGATCATCACTGACAATTTTGCTCCATACTCACTACTTGTCTTGTCTAATATATAATAAATTGTTCTTTCGAAGAATGAAATTATGATGCACCTGAGATTAGGCGACTTTTTATCTTATACTATATGTTACATTGTACATGGTTTTGATCGTGTAAATTTTTGACTTACTAAAGAAGAAAGATTTCATAAGATAAGAAGAGTGCATTCCAAAAAAAAAAGTAGATCTCATCAATTTGTAAACGAGGATCTTCGTCCTGTCTACACTCTTAACAACTTTTTTCTGATTTTGTGCTTGTCTGATATTTGTAAAAGTTAAGTTCACAATTGGCAAAAAAAGCTTGTTTTATAGTCTTATATATTGTCAAAATAGGTGAGAACTTATGCGAACTTACCACAAAAACCAATATCAGAAGATAAAATCAAAATTAAGTAATCTGATTAGTTTTATACAAAGAATTTTCTTTTTCTGTTTGAGTCTTAGTTGACAATCAAAATTCAAATATTCATATCGATTTTATCTGACATGATTAGTATATATGAACCATATGACGTTTGTTACTTTACTGTTATTTTAAATCTCAATATTTGTTAACATATATGTGGGCATCACTTCAGTTTTACCATTCTTATCAAGAGATATCGAAAGTAAAAAGAAAAGATTACTTTTATTTATGTTTGGTTTGTATCTTAGACAACCATGATGTGTCATGTTACTTATTATATAAAAAGTGGACACATTTTCATTATTTTTCAGCATTTACAAACATTTAATATTTTGTAGCGAAATCATGCAATCCTCTTATTATGGCCAAGGATTTAAAACTCAACGTCAACTATGGCAAGAAAGTTGGCCAACAGGACTTATGGGTCTAATCGCAACTTTTCAAATGTTATTTACATTCGCTATTCTTGGCATTGAAACATGGAGTATGGTATTAAGTTTCAGAATGTCATTTTTACTTATTGGTTATATTGCTTCTTTTTTCTATACAATAACTTGGATATCAACATACACTGTTGGTAAGAATTTAACAAATGATTATTTAGCATATAAGCTATCTTCTTTTGTTTATAGCTTGTTGTAATCGAGGATCCCAAGGTTGTGCAACTCATGCATTAGTAGAAAATATACTTTCAATGATTGCATCATGTGTTTTATTGTATTATGAGTCTCAATTTCTTCTTTATCCTTCGACATGCTTTTGGCCATATAGCATATGTCGTTTAAGCTCTTGGGACTTGAGTTGGGGGGCTTTCGTCGGATATTCTATCTTTGATATTCAACGATACAAACTTATTGCAATTAAAGTACAACTATCTTGTGCTGCTATAATGCTTGCATTGAGTGTACTTTTTTTTCTTATTTATCTGTATGCCATTCTGAATGTAAAGAGCAAATCTCGAGGTATCCAACCACAAGGTGCAATGGAACTGCAACCTCAACAACGAACATTACAACCACCACCAAATGTAGTCTTGATAGGGCAGCCACCTTCTTGGTCTAACCCATCGTATTTTTAAAAACATGAATTATTAAATTTATTTTAACAACATTTTTGATTTGTTACTGTCTAGATTTCTGTGTTATAATAAATAGAAAAACTCCACGTGCTTGAAAGAGAGATCATTGCAAATTCTAATACGTAACATAGACTGACTTTCAACATTGACAGAAGATGTGTCTTTGCTTTATTTAAAATATAAGATGAAATCTTGCATATCTTATTTGTGGTATGTTTAGATTTCTGCAAAAAATATCACTATCGAAAGCGTCATTATATGAGCCAATCAGTATAGGCTACGACCGAACTTGCTCAATTTCAAATATGTTTTAGACGGAAGAGTTTTATGAATTTTGACGTAAGCCATTTTAGAAAATATTAAATCTTCTATTTTTTCAGAATTTCTTACGAAAAGTTCTAAAAGTAACCATTCCGATCGGAAGAGATATCTTAATGAAGCCATATCTCAAGGATGAGTCTGCCGTTTCAATTGAAATATTCTTTGAATACACATCTATTAATAAGTTTCTTTTAAAATTAAATTTTCCTCTCAAAATATTGAGCTGTTCGGACTTTATGAATCATCGAATACATGGAAAGTCTACATTTTAGGGAATTTCGATGATTCATACCTTTTGATTGGAATGAGCTAGAGGTCTAGAATTTTTACTGTAGTTAGAACCCTGAAAGATGTATTTTCTTTAGAGAAATTGGAAGAGTTTACAGTTGATCTTTAGAAGTAGGAAGCGCTCTATGTGGTCTACACAAAGGTCATCTTTGCGAGGTACATACAATTTGTGCACTATTGTTACTATTTTTTAACTTTATCGGCACCTCTAATCTCAACAATTGTGTCTATGACATTTTTCTTTCCCAGATCTAATTATTCTCCGACATAAGCAATCAAGAAACCAGTTTATCACGATGAGCGTATGTGATATGTGTCTTGCTGTATAACGTTAATAGAAATTATATCAAATAGACTGTTCGATTCATTGTTTGACTGTTGTCAAGTAGACGCCTAATTCGAGTTCGAATATAAATGAAAAAAAAATGGCTTCCATGTTCTGACATCAAAAAAAGAAAAAGACAAATCCTATATAAATTATAAATTTATAAATTCAATGGCAGATGTTTATCAATGCAGCAAAAAACCGGAAACATATAAAGTGATGTGCATTGAAGACATAATTCAAATCGGAACTATCCTGATGACTGTGTACACAGAGACGAGCATGGATCACGACTCTTCGACGGGAGTGGGGCGGCAGTACATGCCTCCAAGCCACGACGCTGAGACAAAACGTGTTCTCGTCAGTTTAATACTCCAACGTAAGGAGTGTCGTGTTGGCATCGGTTAAAAAGTGTCGTTTATTTGCTGTTTCTACAGAGGTGCGCTTTCGGATTTATAAATTTATAATTTATATAAAATTTATCTTTTGCTATGTCAACAGTGATGTGCTCTTCGGAAATAAAAATTTTTCTTTTGCTATTTGCATTGGGAAGCCATTTTTTCATTTCTTTTCAAAGTCGTATTAGATACTGAGATGTTTATTTATATTCGAACTCAAATTAGGCAACTCATACTGCTATCGTTGTTATAATTCTTCTCTGTCATCAGAAAATACTCTAACATATGGTAAAAACATGTACTCAGGCTGATTAGAGATGTTTGAGCCATAGCTATAGTCAAGTAGAATATTAATAGTGTGATTTTCATTTTTGATGAAACATATTGGACCATTGAACAAGGTATTCATCAATGAAATACTTGATGGTATTGATTTTCAATTGATGTCAATTGATCTTCACTTTGAATGAATCTTGTCTCACTTGATTCATCATGAAAAAAACGACATGATACTATTTGGTTTATATTGAAATGTATTTGTTAACGAATTGACGAGTGCATTCAATCTGCTAAAAATCTGAAAACAGATTGAAAGAAGAGAAACCATGAGAAATGTTTGAAGTATTTATTGAATTAGTGTCCTTACTAGTTGTTATAGTCGAATGAATACCAATAAAAATTTTCGTGCGCCACCACCATCAATATTACAGAGGAGTGCGGGTGTGGCTCTTCACTCTGCTGGCACCGACACCCAATATACGTGTTATCATCAAATTTTTATTTATACGGACAAACTTCACAAATACTCTTCAAAGTTATCAATTTCAATGAAATTTTTGTTGTGACATATAAAAAGATACATATAACCATATAGTGGAAAACGCATTCTTTTTTAAGCAGAAAAACAAACACAAGAAATTTATGTATTGAAATGAAAACGTGACGTTGTATTTCTTTTGAAATAGGTAAAAGACTAAAATATAGTGTAGATCAATGAATATTTCTGCCTTGTTATAATCCTTTTATTTTAGCTAATCAGTATCATTCAAATAAATTCAACTTTCGCATACTAATTTAGTTTATTCAAAGAATTTTTAACAAAAACAATAGTTGCAATAAAAGAAAATACTGATTAAAGTTTTCTGTCCGAATAAAGAAATCATTTATACCGAAGCCTTTTTAACTTTAGCATAAGTGAGACGTGCTGAATCATTGGTAAAATCGTTTCTCACTACTATAAGTGATTGGTATTTGATGCACAGATCCAACAAACAAGACAGATGAGTGTTTTTATCGAAGAGAAATTGTTCAGCATAATCCACGTGTGCTCTAACTAGAACGAGAAGGATAAGATGACGAAATATAATCAATGTTGGCAAATACTGCTTGTCTTTTGTGGTCGAAAATTCTATATATGTAGCTCGTTGAGACAAGGAAAATCTTCAGAAATAAGTTTGAAGAAATTATGTTCAAAATAACGTGTCTCATTCATTACCAAGGATCGGACTTTATCAAACATGTCACTTTGCAAAGATTTGTTCAACTAAAGATAATCTTTGAATTGATACGGAAGTGAATAGATATGGCACTTGCCTACACTACTCATTGGTCTAGTATAGACATATGAACCAACTTGACCATATCGTTTTCCAATGAAACTACGTTGGATGTCTTTGTTTGATGGAAGTGAAATTCTAACTTTGTCGCTAGAAACACTTGTGTTTATACTGAATGTAAATTTATTTAGTCATAGCATATAAATGAGCATCTGATATAATGTAATTGAATACCATCAATATAAGTCGAGTCAATTTGTACTACTCACAATAATAAAGGTAATTCTTCAAGATTTATCATTCGACGAAGTAATAGAATAATTCGATCGTCATAACGAAATGTATTGTCATTTGAGATCAATGAAAAACATTTCAATTTGGGAAGTTTTTCCTAAAGAGAAAATAAAATTAAGAATGTTTGTCTATTTAGTTGTAGTGTTTTTCCTTAAAATACAATGATGAAAATTACACTTACTTTGTTATTTGTGTCTGAGAATGCATATGAAATTCTTTTCGTATGAATGATCAATGTTGTTAAACAACTGAAATGTCCATCGAGAAGATAAAGACAGGCAGCAAACGCTTCAACAGTGATTTTTAATTTAGTGAAAGTCAAAGATGTACAACTTGTTGATGATGGTTTCTACCTATAAGTCAGCATCTACCGATCAGGAAACAAGTGATAAAAATTTAAATTCATTAATCGTTGACATAGAGATAAAATCAAGACAAATATACACAATAAAATTTCGTCGACTTGTGTTGTTGGCTCATTCAGAACATTGATATTAAGATATGTGATTTGTTGAGTGAGAAGATTATGAAGCATTGAGTCACCTTCAATGTAAAAATAAAATAAAGAGGATCCTTAATTTATCTCGTAATTTCATTATTTTGTTAATTTGAATGAACAAAATTCAGAAAATTGACAAGTGATAGCGAGTAAGGTTAAGGATAATAGACAGTAAAAAGAATACGTTTCATTGAATGTTGTTCAGCAGTAAGTTCACTTAATTGAGGATGAATTCAGGGTAAACATTTTCCCCATATTCTTGAAAGAACTTGATTGTCTATTGAAAAGGTGTGATCACGATTGTGAATATAAAGTGCATCAAGTACTAATTAATCAAATCGTTGATTAACATCAACAAATGAATAGAGAGCATCGACCGTATTCAGTTTACTGAAAATGATCAGTAATATTTCATTGGGCAAATCAAGTATATTGAGATGATTGACATCTGAAGTATTCATGTCTAACATTCACATACTGTTTATTCGTTTCCTTTTATACATCTCTGCCATAGATGTCATAATACCATTACACGGGCTATCGAGAGTTAAACGTCATAATACCCAATGGAGCATTCAAGTGAAGCATATTCATTTCTAGACACTAAATATTATCTTTAACAATGATCAGCTCATTACTCTCGAAAGAAGTACATATATTTAAATCTGAGGAATTTGAGTTGTTTTGGGGTCATGACTTTTTGGATATCGACTTCGATATCCAAAAAGTCATGACCCCAAAACAACTCAAGTTTCTCAACTTTTAAGATATAGTTATCCTCTGTCGTATCGACTTCATTACTCTTGGAAGTATGGCTTGACGTCCAGAATTTAAGTCAGCTCAATGTAATGCTGTGTAACTGTTCAATCGAGAAATGTCGTTATCGGGTGTAATGGGATTATGACATCACTCAAAAAATTTTTCGATGAGAGTCGTCTGCATTAACTAAATCAAAATTTTTATAACTGTATTGATGTTTAACAACTTACGTTGCCATTACAAATTTTAGTTAATTCAAGAAGACGTTGTAGTGGAGATTTTGATTTACATTATTGAAGCCGTTCATAAAGTTGAAACCAGAGTGTGGGTATGTGTGTGGATGTTCTCCTCATACCAACACCCGTATTCATCCCCATAGCTCACCCACTCACACCCATTGACACGCACGCGAATACTCATCCATACTTTGGAAACTACTGCGGAAATCTAGTCATTTACGAAAATTCATTGTAATTCCTAAAAATACCCACATTTTATGAGGCATGGTTTCTCTTTTTTTTCTTATTAAATGATATTAATATTTTTCTCGAATAAATATAGTAATACTCGTAATTACTGAAATTTGTTAAAAGTCTTATAATTTGGGAATGACGGTCTATATTTCTAAATGCTTGTTGCTTGATTATGTGCGAATTAAAAGTAAGCACATTTTGAAAATTGGTGTAATTTCCATTTATGATATGCGAGTGATTGTGGAAGTTGCTTGGAAATTCATTTGTCATGTGTGGGAAAATTTTTTGTATTCATTAAAGTATATTTCTGTATAATTCGTAAAAATTTGTATTAATTTCGCTATTTTCTGATAATATTCTTCTTGCCAGGTACAAGGATGTGGGTCTTGTCTTCATTAACACTCGCATTTAAATTCAACATTGATCAAAGTTATGCTCAATCGTATTGCATACTTGAATGGATGCGCAANTGCTGCCTCCCCCTAACAAAAGGTTATGCACAACATTGTAGTGAAAAAAAATCTACTTTTTTTCCTCGATGTGTTTTTCTCTGCTCTCTTTCGATCTCATCTATACGTTTCATATACGAAACTATGCAGCAGATTGTGCTCTTTCTTTTGGTAGGTGACTTCGAAAGAAAAGACCAAGCTATGGTTGAGAAAAAGGAAGAATACAAAGGGGGTAAATTCTAATGAGCTGCACTGTAATTTCGCTATCTTCTGATAATATTCTTCTTGCCTGGTACAAGGATGTGGGTCTTGTCTTCATTAACACTCGCATTTAAATTCAACATTGATCAAAGTTATGCTCAATCGTATTGCATACTTGAATGGATGCGCAAAATTCAAATCGTTAACTAAGAAATGAATTAAAAATTAATACTAGTCGTTCGATTTCTTTGAGAGTTGCAATGAAACATCAAAGTTATTGATCAAATCATCTTTTGTGATCGCTAATATATATTCATATTACAAATTGACTCATTAATTGGAACTACGTATCATCATCCATCTTTCACACACATTTAAACACCATCTGAATGCTACAGATATCGATTCAAATCAGTCACTTTTCATAATTAGTTTCAAAACGAAATGTAAACCCTACAAATGCAAACATTTGGTATCAAGAAAAAAAAAGCACAGACTTTATACAAAAAAAGAGGAAAATTTTCTAGTGTTTGATGATGCTTTTCTAAGTTTTTGGTTTAAAACGGATTCTATGATTATCAAAGATTGGGATTCTTTTTTTTCATTTCGAGTTGGAGAAAGTTTGAATTCTTGACTTTAGTTAAATAGGATGTTCCGTCATTTAATTCTATTTCAACCACATAGCCTTCTCCTGTCGTTTCTTGACGAATTGTTTCGATGAATTGCAGATGTTTCTCACAAGTGTCGACACTATTCGAACAGTTCTCGTACGAAACCATATTTGCTAGCATTGCAGGATATTTGTCTTGAAGAAATTGAGCAAGTCGAGTTCCAAATAAATGTTCACCTGTAATATGGGATCGAATGGATAGAAGAGTAAGCTGATCGATTGTGTAAGGTATCACAATGCGGTTTCGAGGAGATGTCAATTCAAAATTAATCGTATAGCCTTGTTCAGCAAGTGATTGAATCTCTCTACGGAGTTGAGAATTTTGATACAGACAAGATTCTGCTAATCGCACTTGTTGGGAATCAAGACTTGCTTTTGATTTAAGTCGAATTTGACTTTTATGAAGAAACGTTGAAATCAATGATCCATCTAATTTAACCATTTTATCTCCAATGCGACCTAATGTGTGATCACGACTGTCATGTTCGTACTCGAAAAATTTTTGTGGCGGTAAACAAACCAGACTAGGTGATGAAACTCCATCAGTTACATCAAACATAATTCCACGGCAATCCATCGACGCTAGTTCAGTAAACGAAACCCATCCCATTGCTTTATATGTGAAAACACGATACAGACGATCGTCCAATCGACAATTCTTGAAAATGGAATTTGTGTCTTTCCTGGTCAATTCGATTAGTTCGTCATAAGTTGCTATTTTCGTTGTCTGCAACATACTCATCTTCTCTACAATCTTGTAACTAAACGAAGATTTTTGTTCTTCCAGTATTAAATATTCGAATAGATGCTATTTCTTTTCTGTTGTGTTCTTATCATACTTTTACTGACGCATTTAGTAAACATATCTCCACGAAAATCTTCATAGCTTGCGCAACCTCTGAGAAAAAAGTGGTGACCTTCATTCGGAAGTGGGTTTTCTCATCAACCATACTTGCATCTATTTCCGCACACTTAATGTGTTTATGTAGGTGGTGTTTTGAGTTCATCTTGGAATCCAGAATCTACGAGAAAAATGCCATCCGAACCGATAGAAATGCCAAACTGATTCGAAAAGTAATTATTGATCGTAGATTTTGAACTATTTTTATAAATATACGCCAGATGGTTTGGTTGTGGAGTGTGAATGTGGGTCAAACAAATGCATTTTCGACACCAACAGTCATCCCCACATTCACACTTTGTGTGAATATCACAAAATAAATAGCCGAAGAACAATTGGAGAGAGTTGTAACGACTTAACCACTTCTACATTAGTGGTTTGATTCGTCTCTCAAAGAAAATGAAATAGATCTGATTTAAATTTTTAACCGATCATGTTTCTTAATTCAACATTAGTTTTTCCAGAGAAAACAATGTCTAAATACCTTTGAGAACATACTTTACAAATATCTAACGGTCAAAAACAACTCATAAATAGAAAAGAATGTACAAAAACGATGCATGAAAGTGTTTCACATGGACTTAATCAATGGAAATTTTGAAGAGTTTTAATGCGCAAAGTTTGATACTATATCAATATAAGTCATTTTCTGAATACAAATTGACTCTATATTCATTAGTTATCTCGCTTGATATATGATAAATTCTGCTTGGAAAAATTGAATTTCGTCGCTCTTGAGATTAAGAAACTTTTTATATTGTATTTCATGCGACATTCTACATGGTTTTCATCCTATAAACATTTGACATACTATTTTAAAAAAGCTTAATAAGATGAAAGAAGTAAACTACAAAAAAAATAAACATAATCAACTCGTAAACTAGGATCTTCACATTTTCTACAGACATATGGTCAAGAAGCTTAGTTCTTTCTACAACTATTTTTCCGATTGTGCCGCTACTTGATATCTATGAAAGTTAACTTGTCAATATTAAAAAAAATCTTGTTTACAGTCTCGTCTATTATAAATTTAGGTGAGGTTTCATGCAAGGCTACAACAAAAACAATTTCAAAGGATAAAAAGAAATGAAATGCAGAGACCGCTAATTTCGGAATTGGAGGTGTACACTTCCCCTCCGTAATAATTGCAAATTATTCGTTATTACTCAATAAAGCAACCAAAATATTTTGAACTCTTAACCCTTAGAAGATATTTTCTTAAACACCTTCTCAACGCTTCCTATATATTGAGACCTTCGCACGGCTTCTGTCGACATGTATGTGAATGTAATAGTACTAAGTATTTCGATCCGTTTTATGCAAAGAATTTTTTTATTCTATTTACTTCTTAGTTGAGGATTGAAATTGAAATATCCGCTTCGATTTAGTCTGGAATAATAAATATATGTAAATTATAAAATATTCGTAAGTTTACTTTTTTTTTTATTTGCACATCTATCGGATATAGGTAGATGTCACTTGAGCTATGCCATTATTATTATGAGATATCAAAAGAAAAGACTTCTTTTATCAATATGTGATTTCTATCTTAGACAACCATAATATGTCATCTTATCTATTATATAAAAACTCTATATGTTTTCATTATTTTTGAATATTTACATACTTTCATCAATCTATATCTGAATAATGGAGGACGCTTGTTATGATAAGGCGTGTTACAATTCAAATGTTAATAGTGGGAACAGGTTTGGACAAGAGCACATGTTGCTGCTATAATAGCAATTTGTGAAACGATATTTACATTTGTTATCATTGGTATTATAAGTTGGATATCAGCATTTACTATTGGTAAGAATATAAAAAATGATCAGTTATAAGTAAAATGATGTTTTTTTTTATTTATAGGTTTTTGTTATCGGGGATCTCGAACTTGTGCAACACATGAATTAGTGGAAAATATTTTTTCAATTATTCCATTGATTATTTTATTGGGGTTTGATGCTCACTTTATTCGCCACCCTCGGAGATGTTTTTGAACAGGTGAATTATATTTTTATAACGATTGGGATTTCACCTGGATCTCTTCCTGGTTTAGTTCATATTTAGCTGTTAAACGGCAAAAATTTATTGCAGTTGGGTTACAACTATCTTGTGCTATTATAATGCTTGTTTTAGGCGTACTTTTTTTGTCATTTATATACGTATCCATTGAAAAGTTAGAACCAAAACAAGAAGTATCGACCCACAAAACTATCACTGAACTCAAATCACAACAAGGACCATCACAAGCATCATCAAATGCAATCGTGTAGAGCAAGAATCTGGTTTGTCTACGTCAACAGTTTTTTAATAAATGAACTATTAAATTTATTTTGACAACAATTTTGATTTGTTAGTGTCAAGATTTGTATTTTATAATAAAGAGATCCTATGTAACTGAATAGACATCATTTCAAATTCTATTGAATTGTATATCTTAATTTTTATCATTGATAGAAGATAAAATCTTGACTTAAAAACGGAAATCTTCGAAGCTGTCATTATACGACAAGGGAAAACTAACCAAAAACTCTTATAGTTTTTATGCGTAAACTTCTACTCCCTAAAAACAGTCGTTCTAACATCGAACCTTTGTTACATTTGGTAGGAGCTGTGAAATTCTAAAATAGTTCATCTTCCGTATATACTCTCGAAATCTTGACTAGGAAATCTTTTTGAGATCCGTAGGACGAAAAAGAACTCGGTATCTATCTATATTCCGAAAGCATTTAAGTTCGATGCGAATCTTTTAGGATATAAAGCAAAACCTATCAGTCTTCGTTTTAAACTTGAATGATTTCGTAGCACAGAATCATTCTAGATTTCGCAATGAAACCTATATTTTTTAGTGTAGATTTTTATACTTTTTGTAAATTCATGTATTCATATTGATGTTAAAGAAATTTTAGAAATATCTTGGTAGTATACGAAATGTCCCAATGGATGTTGTCTAAGAATGACTTTTTCATGTGTTGATAATTGTCGAAATTTCTTTATCCATTCAATGTTATTTGTAACAATTTATAATTTCTTTTTTATAAGTCTTGTACTCAAAAGATGAATTTCTGTGCAATCAACATATACGTAGCATATCCTTATTATTTCGCTTATAATAATTATAGTCTTTATTGGTGTGCCTTATTAATATATGTGATTAAACTCATATTAAAGCATAGTTTTATTGTCATTAATAATTATTGAACTTGTCTGTAGACACTGTTCATGATAATGATCATTTTTTAGTGTATGCTCTATACGATGAAATTTGTGATCGTAATCAACATCATCTTTTTCATATAGTTCTATATAAATGTAAATTAGAAAAATCAAATTTTAGTTTGTATATATTTGAAAAAGTCATAAAAAAATTAACGTCTGACATATTATATTTTATCTTTCACAAAGTGGAATTTTTGCCGAAACATAGGTATATATATGTACTGAATGAAGCAAGATGTCTCGAGCTCATTGATATTCCTAGAAAAGAATGTCGCATTTTTCACTAGTACATTTATTACTAAGGGTGAAACCGAGATCAAAAACGACCGGTTCTACTCATCACTAGCATTGATTGAAAATTTTTGGACTCTCCCAGATATGAATGAACAATGTTCATTAATCATGTTTGACGAATTTTTATCAAGATTTTCGAATTTCGCGAATGTTCTTTTGATACATTTTTTGTTCAGTATTCATTTATTGTGATATTTTCTTCTTACGGGAAAAAGGTTTCTTTACCATATGGTTTATATATCTTCGTTATTAGCAAGTCGAGAAGCCTGAAAATTTAAAATAATTTTTATTTACTTGCAAGAAATTAGACGCCAAACGTTGTGAATTTTTGGATTTGTAATAAGCAAACAATAATTTTTTGTAATTTTATGAAGATTTATACATGCGATCGCTAGAACGAAAAGTCAAAATTTCGGTCCGGTTCGAAATTCTTCTTACTAATGTTCATAAGATGTTTTATTTCTATGAATAGTTAGTAGTTTTCACCTTGCTTAGTCGTATACTTTTTCATTAAAAAGTCCTTATCAACAACACAGATGTGAGTGTCATTGTCAATGTGATATGGAATGAATATGACTGCGTATCTTCTCTTTATCCACACGCAACTTACTATGAGCTACACCATATGTAATAAGAATAAAAGAAGCAATGAAATTGACATCACGCTGTTATTATTTAGACTGACACTTTGTTCTTTGTGTTTTACTGTTAAATCTCTTACTTATCTGTAGTGTTCTATATTTTTTTTTGAAAGACCAAACCAGACTGCTCAGAACTATACCATCCTGTTGGACTTTACGCAGTGTATCAAATTTTTTTAGACGTTAATGAGAGCAACTTGAGCCAAGGTCGAAATTCATGTAAATACGAACTGGAAATGTTCGAATGAAATCCTAAAGTCATCGCAATGATCAATGATCGTTTGAAAAATAATCGCTTTTAGTAAAGAAAAAAATTAAGAAATGTTTGTCTAATTCTATCGAATCACATATAAATATCTAGAAGAAAACAATATGCAAATATATGACCTAGTTATTAAAAATATTAACAGTGAAATGTAGCAACCATATGTTGATTTCCTTATATGAATATTAAGATCGAAATCTAACTGATGCAATAGTAAAATAATATATAATATTTATTGTTGTCATTATTTCCGAATTTTTTTATTGAAGGAAATCAACCAAAAAATTACAATACGTATGTAAATTGTAGATGATTTATAATTGTCTAATTATGTTCTTCTTAATATTTTTATTGTTCCATTTCAACTTCTTTAATAGCCGTATAAATACCATTAGGAAATAAAATCTCTAAACGTTTCTTACGTAATTCTATTTCACGTTCAAATAATTGTTGAACTTCTTTAATTTTTTCTTCCTCAATAAGCATCTTTTTCGCTAATGCATAAATAGCTGTGATTTTTTCTGGTGTTAATTCTCCACCAGCTGATGCAGCACAAAAACCATCAAAAAAAATCCATAATTGACCATATTTAGCATGTTCAAGACCACTTTTTGAATGATATGGAACAGTACCATCTTCTATATTTGGTTTGTATTTATCGGCTAAATCCAATATTTCATCTTGTACACCTAAATAAAACAAACAAAAAATATTCATACTTTTCTTTCTTCGTTGTTTAATAAAAAAAAAAGTAATCTTTTTTATAAAATAGCACAAACCCATAGCTGCTAAATATCCTGATACCCATTTTCTTGTTTCTTCATTTACTTTTAAATCAGCTGCAGCTACTTTTAAAACACCTTTTGCATGAGCCAGATTAGCATAAAATTTACGTTTTGTTTCTTCTTTGTAATTGTATTTTTCTTGATGCATCCATTCAGTGATTAATTCACGAGTAGGATTAGTGGAAGCAGTTTCACTCATTCTAATGATATAAAAATTTGAGATATTTTTTATTTATAGATATATAAATGACTTAGTAATACATACTGGATAGAAACTAAAATTAGTTACGAATAATTTGTTCTTAATACGCAATGAAATAGAACGAAATGAGGACGTTCTTATGTAGCTTGAGCGCATGCACAAAAAAAATGTATGATTGGAAAGAGTAGTGATGCAGAACGAATTTTTTTCTTATGATTATTAATTTATTTTTATAGATGCGTTTTAGTAGATAGAAATAGCTCAATGAATACAAATATTTTCAATTATTAAAGTAAATAAAATAAGTCATTTTATTGAAAAAATTATGATCATTGAACATTTTTATGTAACGAATAAATAATATTTTATATATGTTTTATTCAAATACTTGTAAACAATGGATATATGTGAATGTTCTGAAAAATAAAAAAATCTTGGCACTTGATTTGTTCATACATTGCCGTTTCAAGCTAGATAAGGACGCGGTAGAGCTGCATATGGACCTGGTTGTCTATAATGTTCTTGCATGGGAGGATATCTTGCACCAGACATCATCATTGGCATACCAGGTCTGGGCATCATTGCTCCAGGAATTGGTGCTTGATATGGTGGCATAGAACCAGGTGGTGGTGGTGGTCTCATCATCATTGCGGGCCTTGGCATTGAATTTTGTGGCATTGGCATAGAACCAGGTGGCAGTGGAGGCATCATCATTCCAGGTCTTGCCATTGGATTTTGTGGCATTGGCGTAGAACCAGGTGGTGGTGGTCTCATCATCATTCCTGGCCTTGCCATTGGATTTTGTGGCATTGGCATAGAACCAGGTGGCGGTGGAGGCATCATCATTCCAGGTCTTGCCATTGGATTTTGTGGCATTGGCATAGTACTATTAGGTGGTTCTATAGGTTTATAAATAGGTGGTGCCCATCCTCTTTGAATATTTTCAAAAAGTGTTGAACCCCCAATACCATGTTTAATAAAAAGAACAAGAAATACGAAACCTATAAAGAAAAATAATTCAATTGAATATTTCAATAAAAATAAAAGAAATAACCTGATAAAAGAAACAAAACACCCATAACAACTTCGACTGTATAATATGGCCTAACGGCTGAATATGTATACGATAAATAATTACAACCACTGATAACAATACAAACTTTTGAATTTACCAAATAAAGTATATCAAATGCTATCATGAGAGCTATAGCTAATCCACCTAATATATTAAGTCCTGCAGCCCATTTAAGTTTTGACCAAGTCATTTGTCGAGCTTTAAAAACAAATTAAATTTAAAATTTAAAATTAATCTTATTTTTTTAATATCTTACATGAATGGATTGTGCTGACAGAAGCGATAAATCCAAGTACAGATGCCCAACATCCAGCAAAAACTTGCCACCGTGGTGCAAACATAAGAATTATTGGTAAATCAACACCAAGTATAATCAAAGTAACTAATAATTGAAAAATACCAAGTAAACGTACTACACATACAGGCCATATCCGACGTAAATGTTTACGCATAAATTCATCTAGTTTTTCTTCATATTCTTCTTGTAATCGAGCATATTCTGATGGATCCATATCTTCTTCATTTTCCATTTCCATCGGATCTTGCATATTTTCCATTGTTATTTCCTGATAAATTTTTTTTAACTCGTTGTTTTCTTGTTATGTTGTTGCTTTCTTGTCTGCGTATGAATTAACTGATGACAAAACAAACATTCGCAAAATGCTGTAACTCAGTTTGTACAGGTGAAATCGATAAAAAAAAAAAGCAACGAACAGTTTTTTTTTCGAATGTGCCATTCAAAAGAATTTATCAAAATGAAGTATAAAGAAAGAAAAGAGTATTGATCAAACAAAAACACTCCTTTTTTTTTTCAACGACATGATGTGATTTTTTTAATGGTATTGCACTGAGATTATTACAAGTTTTAAGTCAAAAGAAACTTGTAAATATCGAACATCAGTCTTTGTCTGTGATAATTGAGCAAGACTTAAATCCAAAGTATTCAGTTTGAATCATATTAATGTTATTCTGGTAAAAATATAGCCTATGGATGATTGAAAAATTTTTTTTAAAAAAATTATCATTGAAAACTTTATTTGATTGTATGTTTTCTGATTTGACTTTCATGCATTCCATGCATTTTTTTGTTGTTGTAAGAGCTTAAAACAAATTCGATGAAACGAGTGTGATTGAAGTATAGAGATTGGTTTATCATTGAAGTGAAAGCAGTAGAGACTAGAGACCTGTATCGAAGACAACTAAATGTCTCATTAATAAATCATATTAAATAAAAAAAGGTTTTTGAATTGTAAGTTTTATTCTTTGATATTCACTGTACAAACTGATATTTACCACTCAAAAAAAGCCTGTAGCATTCAATTTAATTTACTGGTGAGTAGTTTAGAGAACTTTGATCATTTCTAAAACTGACTCCGATGCAACTTGTTTTCTATTCGTTCACAATAGAAAAATAGGACTGACTAATTTTTATGAATTGATTGACACGTATTTGTTTTACCTATTGGCTCTACGAAAAACAGATATGAAAGAATAACAACGAATATTGTTTATTTGAATGCGTATAAAGCAAGAGATCAACGATTAACAGACTCCACTAGTAAGCTTTTTCTTTAAATAATGATTATTTTGTTCGTTGGTTATCCTTTAAAGTTGAAATCAATTAAAATAAAACAAATTAGATAAAACAATTTTAAATTCTATTATTGAATATTATACTAAGTTGTATGTGGAAATGTTTACTAACAAAATAAGATTCAATTTGTTTAGTGTAATTTAAATCATAACTTTTGAAAGCTTTCAATTGTTTTCAAGCAGCAAGTTGAAATGCAACGTTTCCATGGTGAACAATGTATTATTGTTCTACGTATATATTACATTAAAGCATGACTAATTTATCATTAAAATTAACGAGAAAAACGTCGTTGGGCTCATAAAAATTCTCCAATATTGATTTGTTTTCTCATAGATGATTCATCATTGATTTACAAAATTATTTAATTCATTATCTGCACGACCAGCGGTTATATCACAGTTCTGTGAAGATTTATCAAACCAAAAACCATCATACTCGTGTTTTGAATGTATTGGATCAGTAGTCACTGTTTAGTGTTGTTCAGTATCTCTATGGAACAAGTCCGTAGAGAAATAGAATCATTTTTTCATCTATTGGTTATATTGTCGTCGGTTTGTCTGAATGTTATACCATTGTTACTCATAAAGCACTAAATGTTTTAATTGATGTTTATAAACAGTCAAATTAGTAGTCTTATCAAAAGTATTGATATAACATCGACGAATATGCATGAGTGAACAAACTGATCTTATTCGACTTGTCGATAAAGCTAAATCCATATGGCCGTTAAAAGCAATCAGTCATCCTTATATTGTGCGTATAAAATAGAATAAATTCTAGTGCAAATACTTATTGCGTCATTCAGTATTACTATATATGAGTTTGATAATACTGAATAGGCAAAATTTATCAACAATCAAATATAAATATCAATTTGTTCGTATTCACTAGGATGGAATATTTTTCCGAGTTATAGTCATTAATCAGAATTCTTTTAATCTAATGCATTACTAACATAACCATAATGAAGTTGATATTAACTTTGGTACGAAAACAGAATTTTCAAAAACTCATATAGTAATGAATCGAATTATCAAACCAATCAAAGCCATTTCTTCATATCGTTTTTATGAATATAATTGTTTATATAAACGTCCTATAGTGCGTAAACATGTACCGAGCTCGAACTACTCGGGCACATACTCTACTCTAAACTATGTAACTTGATATGATATTTCTTCATGACATTCTCTGCAAATGTTCTTGTGTTTTCATTCAGTTGAATGACAGATGTATCTTTTTACACTGTCTTTCTTTACAGGAGCACCAATTAATCAATGTTTCTCGAAAATAAAGAAAAGAAAGCCAAAGTTTATATCGCATTGTAAAACAATGATTTTTGTTCACAGATACAGTTCAATATTATTACTATTGACCTTAAGAATCATCTTTCAGCCAGATTTATTTCGTTGCGTGCTTTAATAATTATACGAATCAATCATTTTCGTTGTATTAGAATCCATATTTTTTTCCTATCAATCAAAACGAAAATCATCGCTTTGTATCTTTTCAATATTTTATTACTCACCAAATTAGGAGACAAAGAGAAAAGAAATCGTTTGATAGTGTCTATTATCAATCAAGATGTAATTCATATTAAATCAAACCAAGAAGAAAATAAAAGCTTGACAACACTGTTTTAATTGAATCTCATCTATCTTTACCGTGAACAAAGAAAGAAACAAATGAGAAAGTATAAATTGTCTATTATGTTTTTCGATTACATGCATATCAAAATAATTTTTTGACAAATAAAACTAGACATTCTATTTCATCTAGTTATCACAGATGTTAGAAGTATAGTGCAATTTTTGAGAAAAGTTCAATGTATCAACGTTAGATCAACAAAGGATAAATTGGTTATTCTCAATATATCGAGGATAGTATTTTGAAGTGAAAAGTTCGTCAAGAAAATATTCTTGTATTATTGAAACTGCGAAAACCGATTGAAATATTGTTTTCTTCTAGATATTTATATGTGATTCGATAGAATTAGACAAAATCAACAAGAATATGTATTTTAAAATAAAAGTGAAAGTTTGCCATATGTTGCATTGAAGAGGGATCACTGTATAAAAATGTATGTTGAAGGATAGATTTAATTTATATTTTCATATACGGTATTATATGGTGGGACTATGTATAATCTTTCTAAGTTCCATGAGCAGATGAACAGTCAATTGACTGAAGTTACTGACAGTTCAGTACGTTCCTTAAAGTCTAAAATGAAAACTGCGTAATCATGATGAATCAAGTAGTTGTCACGAGATAAGAGCCTTGCAAGTCTATCCGACCTGCGGGCGAGTGCAGATGGAGCGCGAGGTGACCTTAGAAAAGTGTCGAGGTTTGTGGTGGATTCCTCTTTCCTAACACGATTTATCGTTCTTTTCTGGATACTTTCTCACGACAGATGTAAACATCAATGCGTCATGCAGCTATCGGCTTATATTAGCTATGAATATCATTGTGATAGTTCAAAAAATTCTGAAGCAACTACATAACTTATCATTCTTCTATAAAATAAGGATAAATGCATTAAAGCGAAGATTGATCATTCTATTTTCATATTCCAAATTAATTGTAACATTCTATATGTTATTGCATCAAATAATAATGAGAAATTACAACATCGTTGTTCTATTTTTTTCCGTAAACTTTTCAAAAATGTTTAACCAGAAAAATCGATTTAACACTAATGAAGTAAACGTTGATTGTTTTGCTTTTCTGGTGAACATGATCTAAGACTAGCATAAAAAACAGTCGACCATAAAGAAACGCTTGGACAAACACCTGATATTGTCTGAACTGCTTGGGTTCGATGCATCTATAATCCGAAACATCACTTTTAAATCGTGTGTTGATGGTTAATATATTTGAGAACTTTTATAAAAGAGCTCTACAATGTTATCAGTTTCCAAGTAAAGTTGAAGCCATAACAACTGACATCTTACAAATATAAAGCACTACGCTCATTCAATAAGAAATGTAAGTTTTGAAGAGTTCGCTGATAGTGTATACAATAATAATAAATTCTGATACCGTTTTAGAACGAATGAGACCTTCGGGATGCCTTTGTGATATATAGTCTGTATATTTATAAAAATTTCAATTTTTATTTGAATAATCATCTTTGAAGAAATTAGTTAATCTAAAATAAATAAAACGAAGAAGATTTTCGAGTCGAATCGAGTGCAAGTTCAGAAACTTAAACCCACACAGGGCTCTATAAGACTTTTCGTCATAGGGTAATTCGTTGCAGCATTCTACTGGGCATTACTGATTAATTTTGTTAGAAAGTAACGACGAAAAGTGAAAAAAAATAATAATTAAATACTATAGTTTCTAAAAAAAAGAAATTAAAGACTTAATTCCGAAAAGGATTGATACATTTACCAAACTCACAATAGTTTTTCTTCAGATACATCACATTAATTCTTTTCTAAAACTCTGTTAAATAATAACGAAAAAGCTTGAACGATTTTATAAATATGTCAATCAATTTCAAATTTCGCTGCCGAGATTCTAGTATTTATTCATTACTTCTCTGAAATTTTCATCGTTTCGATGTACTTTGAATTATTTTACTTTTCAGATGATAACTATAACCATTCTCTACAAAACTATATATTTCAATCAATTTGATCCTTGTTAACTAATGATATGTACCCAATTTTTTTTTACTTTATATTTTTGTAAGATATATTATTCATATCAATAATATTATGTTAAATATATATTTTTTTTTTAAATTATGTGTATCAATATTGACAAGTATGAAGGACATGTCTGACAAATATTACATAAATCTAACAGAAAATTTATAATATAGTAAAATGAGATGGTAAGATTAGATTTATATATTAGAATAGAAGATCATAGCATATTATATCATCATAGTTGAAATATTCTCTTGTCAACTCTATTATTATCAAAATAGACAGTCGGAAATAAACAAAAGAAAACTAACTATCACTGAGTTCATTTACTATTTGTTACTATGAAACATTTTTATTACAAAATAATATTATGACAATTTTAAAAATCTGTTTTTAATATTTATATTAAAATTAAAACAATATTATTTGTCTTATCTTTATTCTGTTATATGTATTAGATCTTCCATATGAAACCATGTCAGAGAAGGAGAATATATAAGAGAATACAAAGCATCTTACATCTTGGCGCTTGTACATATACATAGAATTTTTGATTAATTGATTTGAGTTTTTTTTTTCGGCGACCTAAGATGTGTGTGTATACAAAGTCGAACTCGTACTGATATACTTGTCCATATACGAGTTAATTATTGTCAAATAAAAGAAAAAAGAGGCATGATCATGACGTATATATAATGTCATATTCTTTCTGACCTGGCTTTATGCCAAGGAAAAATAATACATTTTTTCATTCTATGTTAAGTATGAACCTTATTTCACACACTTTTCTTTTTTTTCTTTTATTATTATTATTGATTCATTTGTCATGTTTGTTAAAAGAAAAAAAATTTAATTAGGCAAAACGCCAAATTATTCTTTTTCTTTTTCTTTTTTTTTTAATACTGTTAATCAGGTTCGTTGTCGCTACTTATTCTTCTTTGCTTGCCTTTCATATGTTTAAGTACAGAGAACACGATAACAACACATTCGAATGGCAAGACACAATTACTATCAGCTTGCTGCTGCTTTTGCCCTGGTTGATTCTTCATTCTCTTTCTCTCTCATATGTGTCGATTCATCGATGGGGCACAGTGATATGGAAAAATTGCTGTACTCCTTATTTCGTTAACATTGCCGACAAGAACAGCATGTATCTGCGTTGACGAACAGCAGTCCATCCAACAACTGCTGTTGGCATTGAGCCAACTGCGTGCGAAGTAGCGTGATGTCGACGTCTATCATCATGTGATTTGAATAGAGAAAGAGAACAGGAAAAAAGAAAAAGAAAAAGAAAAAGAAAAAACTGTTGTTCGTGTGTTGTTCTCTTCTTCCAAAATATGATTTTTTCTATTGGTTGGCTCATACACTACCTCACAACCTAACATACAAATGCGATGAATATATAGAGAGAGCAGCTGTTTCTTCGTTCTTCTTGTGTGTTGTGTCGTGCAGCTGATTCGCCGTTAATGAAAAATAAGACACCCTTCTTTTTTTTTTCTTCTCTGTTTGTGCTTCTCTTCTTCTTCCTCTTGGTCGTCGTTGTCGTCGTCATTTGTATGCATTCCTCCTCTATTCTTTTCTCGCGCTCTTTTTCTGGTTTCTATTATTACCCTACATACACACACACACACACACACTCGTCGACATCATCGGGTTTGTTCGCGTCGTCGTTTGTTGGTTGTATACGTATTTTTTGCTACGATTAGTACTTCCGACAGATATTCTTCAATCCTATTAAAAAAAAAACGATACAATACAATATTAAATTTTTTTTAAAAATCGTATGTATTCAATGAATTTCTCCTTTTTTTTCTTCTTCCTCCTCCTCCCCCTACGATTACTATTACTACTATATTACTATTTTCTTTTTTTCTTTTTTTCCTCTTCTTATTCTGATGTTATTCCTTCACTGCTACTCGATCATGTGAATGTGACAAAAATTTCTTTTTTTTTATTACATAGAAAAAAAAATCTATTATAAAACGTATACATATTGTGAATGTCCTATTGCTATGCGGACGACAATACATCTGATCTAGTCTCAATACAACATCATTATCGTCATTTAATGCCTGAATCACCATTACAACATAAATTATCAGCAAATAATACAACCACGAATAGTCACGTTAGGTATGTTTGAATAGACAAGTATTTTCTTTTCTTGGCTTTTAATATGTATGAACGCATATGTTTGCGCGTGTGTGTGTGTGGGTATTGAATGGTGTTTGGCTTATAGCCAAAAGAAAAAAGAATGTGTTCTTTTATTGGCTATGAACTGAGTTGGAATACGATACATGAACGCATGCATTCATATCAAACGTGTTTGTTCTGTTCTTTCTTCTGTGCATTTGCTCGTTCACATATATGCATACATATATATATACACACACACACGTACGTACACATATTGGCTAGAGTTCAGTTCACCGGTGAATACGAAGAAGGTTAAAACCACATAGATTTCTCTGTATGCCATCATATCTCTCGTTTATGTTATGCATTGACAGATTGACGGATCCATTTAACTGTCAATGTATATGATATGTGATATAGACAACGATTGTATTACATATACACTAATTAGTTTATTTACATGTTTTCTTCTTTTTTTTTTAGTCCTACTGATTCTAATATGTCTCCGAATTCACAATTGGAACATGAAAAACGTGTACGACGTGAAATCGCCAATTCAAATGAACGTCGTCGTATGCAATCAATAAATACTGGTTTTCAAAGTTTAAAAATTCTCATTCCTCATTCATGTGGTGAAAAACTTAGTAAAGTAAGTTATATCTAAAACATAACAAGACATTTTAATATTAAAAAAAAAAAGAACGGAAAAAGTCAAGGATAAGTGTAGCAACAGGTTCAAAAGCATATAGGAAAAAATAATAATTTTTTATCTAGCAAATTGATAGGAAAAAGAACAGTTCCTGTTAACTTATATTTATCAATGAAATTTTTTATTTAGGCATGTATACTTCAACGTGCTGCTGATCATATAAAAAGTCTTGAAAATGAAAAACTTAAATTACAATCTCAAAATGAACAATTTCGTATATTAATAAAAAGTTTTCAAATTGATTCAACAAGTGTTTTACAAGCACAACGACGTTTATCAACAAATGGTAAATATAAAGAAAAGAAAAAATAAATAGTAAATACTAAATTTATTTATTTTGTTTTTAAAGATCCAGATGAAACTGTTCTATTACTTAATAATGAAATAAAATCAATTGGAAATTCTGATGATACAAATGATGATCAATTAAGATTATATCACGATATTAAAAGTCGTCATGCATTAGTTCAAAATTGGCATGATGTTACACAATATGTTCAAACACAAAAAGAGGAACAGCAACAACAACAACAGCAATCGCAACATTATTATCCAATATCATCATCATATAGAACTAATACAAAACAATCCTCAACATCAGATACAACGTATATGATTGTTAAACAAAATCAACCTAGTCAACGTTGTTATAAAACAAATTCACTTGATCAACATAATGATAATGGTATTGTCATTGTTGAACGATGTCAACTCAGGACACAGAGTGTTGATACAAATAATAATAATAATAATAATAATAATAATACTAATAATAACAACAACTCATCATTATCATCAAATTTATCTGATCATGCAGTATCACGTCGAAATTTACAAACAATTGTTGAAGCTATACGTCATTTAGAAGGTGATGATGCATTATCAAATATAACATCAACACAATCAACATCACAAAAAGAAGATTTACCAGCACAAATCAAAGCAATGATTAATGAGAAATTTCAACAACAACAACAACAACAACAACAACAACAAATGAATAAAAGTCCATCATCAACAAATACACTATATCAACAAACAATGAATATTTATGATCAACAACAAACAATATCAACATCACATGATGTTGATTTACATCAAAAACCACCTAAAAAACGTAAAATAACTTATAATGAAAATGATGATACGATTGAGCAACAAACAATTATACAAAAACAAGGTAAAAAAAAAATTTTTTGCTCTTAATATTTTTATTTCTAATTTTTTTTTTAAAAACAAAAGATTTACCACCAATATCAAGCCCAGATGTTCATCATCATGAACAAATCTCAAGTGAATCATCTCCACCTCAAACAATTATCTCAAATTTAGTTGTACGTTCACCCCCAACAGTAGCTCAATTATTACAAGAACATTTAATACAACGTTCAGTACGCTATCCTCCACCTCCATTATTAACAACAAATATTCAACGACATCAACAACAACCTTAACAAAACAGGTGAACATTTAATATTTCTCTCGTTCTCGTTTCCTATCCCGGTTTGTACTTTTCCTCTTTTTCTTTTTTCTTTTTTTTTTTTTTTTTTTGTAAATATATACATATACATATTTTCTTTTGTGTGTTGTGTATTCTCTCCTGTAACAAAAAAACAATAAGACCAAAAAATGCTCATTGTGTTGCTTCTTCTTTTTTTGCTGTTGTTTGTTCAGTGTGTATGTGTGTGTGTGTCTTTGGCTCAAGTATTTGAACAGGACAGTGATATGCATTCTTATGTGCTGTCTCTATTCTTTCTTTTGTGTGTGTTTTTTTGTGCGATCAAACTGTCCCTTTTCTAAGGAAAAAACAAAAAGAATAGTACGATTTAACACATCACATGTTCGTTCTGTTGTTTTTTTTTAGCGTTTCGTTTCATTGTTCACACCGGTCTTTTTTTCTCTCTCTGTCTCTTTCTCGCATTTTATTCGCGAAAAGCTATGCATCTTCTTTTTTTTTTCTGTTGCTTCTGTTTTGGTTTGATGATGACGATGATGATGATGATGATTATGTATATGGTATGCATTCTTCAATCTATTTTGTCACTCATATGCGATCGATGAGTGTATGTTTTTTGTGTGTCTTTGCCCGTTCGTTTTGATGAAGCTTGTACATTTGTACAGATAAAGAAAAACAAACCAAGATTTTTAAAAAATTTTGTTTTTTCTGTGTATTCAATGAAACGCAATTGGACAGCTGTTTACAGATGCTATCGATCATTAATAGGAAAATGTAAGAAGGCAATGACACCATCTGATTCATACATTCCTGAAGTTCTTTTCTTTTCTTTTCTTTTCTTTTCTCTGTTTGATATGAATCCAGACGAGGAAAAGAAAAGAAAGAACGATAAATAATAGTATGTTTAAAGTAAACGTGTTCTTTTCCACTTTTTATCTGCACCAGTCATTTGGGATGTCGAAATCAGTAAAGGTACTTTTTGAATCAAATTAGATTATGTATAATATTATGAATTTTTTTTTATTCAAATCTGTCATCTATTAAATATTGATATATCTGTCATTTGGAATAGTAAACACATATGTGAATCGTCAATTATTTATATAAATTAAAGCATATGCATTCCAATCTAATGAAAACAAAAATTGACAAAATCCAACTGTTAATACCTCTAATAAAAATTTATTTTTTTTTTCATTTAGAAAGACGAAAAATTTGATAAAATTTTTAATGATCTATTAACATGAATGACTGTTACAAAAAAAAATCTTCTCGAAACATTTCAGTTAACTTGATAGATTCAATAGAATAATGCTTTTATTCATGTGAATCTATATAACTGTCAATAGCAATTCATAAATCGATTATATCCCATAATCTGATGAGTTCATCTAACCATGAATTGTCGGTTTATATAAGCATGCTATAAACTTCCGATGAAAAAAAAGAAAATCTATCAGAAGACAAGAGAGTGATAAATGTGATGATCGATAGAATTTGTTTGACAAGAGCATGTGTTTCATAATGTCACGATTATTTATTATAGCAGATTGACAGAATAAATAATAATATAAATTACAAATAAGTGATCTTCTTTGAAGACAATAGATTTCTTTTATTCTTACTCTGTTCCCAACAAACAAACAAAATTTCTTTTTTTTTTTTGTTTTTTTATAAATTTTGATTGATACTCAATTGTTCTGTCTTACTTGTATTTGAACTTGTTGCAGAATGTTCAATAGATTTTTCTAATTTCTTATTTATTATATTTAATGATTGAATATGATTTTTTGTTTGTATAGTTGATAGTTTTTTATTCGAATGACGACTAACACTTGAGCCAGGAAAAGATGAAAGAATCATTTTTATTTGATAATATGAATATGCTAACCATCGTTGTGTATCACTTAATATGGGATATAAAAAAGATGTTTTCATTGCCATAAGATTACCAGAACGAATAGTAACATATAATGTTACTAGGTCATATTTAACTGTTGTTAATGCAGCTGACACAGCATGATAACGAAGTATTTCTCCAGTTAAATCTGCTTTAGTAACATATCCTTCAATTGTACCTATTTTTTTAACTAAATGACGAAGATTACATGTAAATACACGTAATACTCGTCTATAAGCTAATAAATAAATTTTATTTTTCTTAATAGAATTTATATTTGAATAGCTTCCTACTCGGTGAAAATCGTACAATCCATGATGGATGAATTAATCGAGTTGTTTTCATATCATAGAATGTTGATTTAGACATAGCACTAGATAAACATAATAATTATAATCATACTGAATTTTTTTTCTATGATAAACAAATTTAAATGGTGTTCATGTCTTTTTACTTTTTTTCAATGAGTCGATCCATAAATCTAATAAATGCCGCTTTTGATTTTATTTTTGCATAAACATTAATAAACCAAGACGTCATATTTACTTCTCAAACTTTACACCTTCTATCTCATCGATGAAATATGACTTGTATAGATTTTATCACGTTTATGAGTTGAAGAAAAGACGTAGATAATTAATCAGTCTTTTTAATCGTATATATGTTATTTATATGAATGAATTTTGCAAAAAGAAAACAACAAATCTTCAATGATATTTGGAAACTCGATAAAGAAAAAAAGTATGATGCAAAAAGAAACGATTTGTTTTATCTTACCAAATACGACGCATTTTTTCTCCATAAGGTATAAAATCAGTATCTAAATTAATATTATATAATGATACACAAGCTGAATTGGTTAACTGTGTATTATTTAGTAAATTTTTATCATTATTTCTTATTGATATTCGTACAACGTAATCGAGTACAATGGTATTTAAAACAAATTCACATAAACTATTCGCATATTCGGCATATTCAGTAAGAATTTGTAAATCAAGATAACCATATGGATTATATCGATTCGAATTACATAAGGCCATTTTTTGATCAGGTGTTGAAAGAAAAAAAAAAATATATCGATGCCGATTATCTCAGAAAAAAAAATTCGAAGATTGATGAATGTTGACACTATGGTAACATTTTCTGATAAATATTTCGTTTCGTTTTATTTATTCAATGTTCAAAATATCATGAATACAAATATTAATCTTCTGTTATTACGTTATTATAATAATAGAATAAGAAAACATCTATTTTAAACTCTTATTTTCATTGATATAATCAATTAGATTATTCATAACTACCATCTGGTTTTATAGGTACATCTATCATATTTCAATTTTTATTTATTTTTCACCAGCAAAAATTAATGTCTGAATCTAATTTTATCATACTATTGACAATAAAGGTACATCGTCTATTTCTTCCAGCTGTCTAACCTTTTCACTATCATTATATTTGCATGTTACATAGAACGAAAAAGTTTAACGTACTCGATGACCGAAACGTATATATATGTATATTCTTAGTTTAAGCAGCGATGCATTTTTATTAATGGAATTTATTTATAAATAACAGCATAACATTTCTCAACAAAACAAGAACTAAATTAAAACTATTATCATAAGTCTTGATGTGGAACGAGCTAATTGGACTTACCCGCCTGTCCCACTTTTTACATTGCATGTGCGAAAATGTTGACCTATTTGTCGGAAAAATGTTTGTCTAGTTTTAATAGTCAGCGTTTTCCAGTCACTTTCTGTCAAATGAGGTGCTTCCGACTCTGTTAAATTTGAATATTTTCTATTTTTAGAAATTATCACGAACCTTGGTTATTATTCTAGGACGAGTAGTATTGCGACAGTTGTCTATGATTGTATTGCTTGACTTCTAAATTACTATGGTACATGATTACATATGACATGATATGGTATCGTATCTACATATGCTTCCACTCACTCCAGAGGAAAGTACTTACTCCTTCTCCTTCGTCAATTAAGTACACGAAAACTAGTCTATTATTCATGTTGATCTAAATAATAGATAAAAAAAGTTATTTATTTAAAAATAAAATATTCATTGTGTGAATATTATCTACTCTAAAATGAATTCTTGCCATTGTATGTGTTACTAAATTCGAAATGAAAAAATGATATGCTCGATAAATCCAACTTTACTCATAATTACATAAGTCAAACAATCCCATTTTAAGATCTTTTCTGATCATACAAGATCGTATGAAAATCATACTGTACGATTCTTGTATGATCTTTATATCATAGCTTATACGATTCATAAATAATTTTTTTCAGGTTTTTCCCTGATGTTATACACCTAATTTTCTTTTTTTTCTGTTTCTATCATGTTATTTCCTTTTAAGAAAGTCTTTTATCTTGACTCACGTATGGATATTTATTTATAAAAATTTATTTTTATTGAATTCAATTTTTTAAAATGAAATCAAATAAGCAATTTAAGCAAATTAATTAAAATATTTTTGGAGTGATTTATTAGCAGATCAGTAACACTACATAGAAGATTTATTTTCAATTCTAAAAAACTAGCGTCTAAATTAGAACGTATTTACTCGCTTAAATATTTATTTAAATGCACAAAACTATTTTTGTAAATGAGATCTAAGAAAAAAGTATCTTATACAATCATATAAGATCTTACAAAAATTTCGATTATCAGACTTTGCCAGAGCGTTATAGTAAGAATCATGTAAGATTTGCAGTTATGGAGCTATGAGACTGGGCATCGTTCACAAAAACATGGACCTGAAGTTCTCTATAGTTAAGCATCGAGCACCCTTGAAACTTTTTTGTGAAAGACTTTTAAAATTGATATTATTAATTACTTTGAATGATTGACAGTCGAGTGTCGTAAATTCAACATAAGCATGTTTAATTTCTTGCTTAACTTGATCTGGAGTAGCTGGTTCACTTTCTGAAGATGCATAAAACTGATTGATATATGTTTGACCATTGAAAGCTGTCGGTTTTTTTCCATTTTGACAACTACAAATATGCTTAGATAGTGAATTCGTACCTAAAGATTATTTATAAGTAAATCTTGACATTGATTGCATAGAACATATTCTTGTCTGGTCTCGTTTTCATAAAGACAACTAAGACTAGTCCATACAGATGAAGATTTTAGTGTTAGTGTTGACTTGCTGATTTGCAATGTACTGTTCAATTTCATTTTTTTTAAAACATAATTCTCTTTTCAACTAAGTGAAAACTTTTAATTTATTAAGCATCGAGTGATGCGAAAGCGAGCAACAAGAAATAACTGTACATTGATCTTTTTTTTGTGAGAATAGTCAATAAATAGCTAAGATATCGATCCTTCACTTGTTCATGTACACAGAGGATGCTAGATATTAGTGGAAAAAGCTCGAGTATGAATTCACAAATATATGGAACTTCAGCGCTCTATTCACAATAGTATCTTTTAGTTTGATAAATATTAAATCTTACAGTAAGATCTTCGTAAGATTTTTCCACCCAGTTGTGTTACAGTCGTATACAATGACCGTTTACGATCGTACTTTTTCAATCTTGGATTCTATTTCTCTTAACTTCTTCGACCTATAATACATATTCAATACGAAGAGTTGAATAAAAAGTTATTTCTTTTCAACTTTTGACATCATGAATACTTCTTTATTAAAATGATTAACCATTATTTTTATTTTCAAAAGTTTATTTAGAAAAATTCAAAAGATAAGATATGATGATGCTATCTATTTCACGACTACAAAACTATTCCCAAAACGACTAAATAGTATCACATCTATTAAATCTTAACAAAAACTTTTCTACTGAACTTTACAAAATAATAATTTTCTCGTCCATAATTATCAATTTATTTAACAAAGCAAATTATTTACAAAAAGCATTGGAATAAATATCTGTTGTTTTTTTAAACTAAAAAATAATCCCTGAGAAACAAAACCATATATATATATATATATTATTAAAAAACATGAAAAAAAGATTTCATATTATTATTCTGATGCAACAATAGAAAGAGATTTAATATTAGCAAGTTTCGCATTGATTTCATCTAATGTTGCCGTACTATTTGTAACAGTATCCGTTTGACCAATAAGATTTCTATAAGCAGCTTCAAGTTGATCACAATAATGAGCCTAAACAAAAAAAAAACGAAAAGAAAACAATAGACCAAATAGATTGTTGATTATTTTTCTAATATTACTTGAGCTTCAATAAATGCTTCTAAACATGGATAAACAAAAGCAGCACGTTGTTCATGTAAAATAGGTAATTCATTATTTAAAATTTGATTTTTTAATTCATATTGTTGTTTAGCATCATTTAATTGTTTTTTTATTTGTTCTATTTTATTATTATTTGTTGTATTTGTCATTGTTGTTAATGATGTTGTTGTACTAGATTTTTCATTAATTTTATCTAATTTATTTTGAATTTTAATATAATCATTTAAACTTTGTTCACGTTTTTTTATAGCATTTGTTACATTAGTTAATGCTAATGTTAAACGTTTTGATGAATCAATTATTGTTTTTGATGTTATTTCATTTAATAAACTTGTTTGTTCAGATATATGTTGTGCAGTGACTTTCCAATCATTAATTAATTGTGAAATATTTGTTGATAATGTTGTTGATGTTTGTTGTTGATCATAATGATTTATAAATGCACTACCTGATAAATCATGTAGAAGTTTTAATTGACCACGAGAAAAATCATCAAATGATTTATCTTGTTTAATAAGATCACGTGTTAATGATTTAGCATTATCTTCAAGAGATTCTAAACGACGAGTTTCACGATCAAAATCTCGAGTTGTCTAAATAGGAAAGAAATAATAAAAGAACTAGTGAACAAAAAACAAATTTTCGTACAATTACACCGATACTTTTCCGTGAATTTGTATTTCGAGTAAATGGATTCCTATGAATAAAAAAACAATTTTTAATAAAATTGTGATATCGAGTAAAAATAAAACAAAATAGTTTTAAAAACTTCAATTCTTCTACAAAGAGCAATGTAAAAAATCTAATCTTACTAGAAAATTTATTAAAAGCTTATGAAAAAATATATTCTTACCAGCTACTCATTTGTTCAAATCTCTTAAGCTAGAATTGTACAGTATCTAGAATAAATTAATTAAATTCGAATAGAATAAAAGCAATATATCTGATTATAATTATAAATTTTTTTTTTTCTTTGGTTAATTTTCTTTTTTTTTTCTTTATGTATCAAAATAAATATAAGAAACATTCACAGACACATTACACATAAACATATATATATAAATAAGAAAAAGACAGATTGTAGCAGCTTTCTTTCGATAATAAAACCGCACAAATAAATGATTACGGTGGGAACATACGAAACAAAAAGTGACATACAACAACAATAATATCTCTGTCGACAATATAACGAAACAGATAAGAAATATGCATATATTAAATTTGTTTTTTTTTTGTGGAATGATAAATAAAAAAAGAAAAATTGAAATGTTTCTATATTGCTCCATTAAATCAATATTAAAATGACATGAATAAGAAAAAGAAAGAAAGAAAGAAACAAACAAACATTTATATTCGTTCACTGTTTTAATCAAATAGTGTTAATTGTCGAACACTTATTGTTCCGTCGGCGCCTGATGAAAAAAGATGACGACTAGCTGTTAAATGCAAATGATTAACACCACTTATTTGTGAGTGTAAAAATCCTCGCCGATAATGTTCACCATAAAAACAATGAACCATTTCGCAACCATGTAAACGCCAAATCTACGAAAAAAAAACAACACCAAATGTTTTATTCATTAAATATTAAAATCGAAAAAAAAAAGTTTCTTTACTTTAATATTGCCTTCAGTTGATCCAGTTACATAAAATTTTTCTAATGGATCTAAGCAAAGTGCTTTTAAATGAGAATCATGTGCTTGACTCGTTGCTAAACGTCTTCTTTGTCTTATATCAAATATACATATATCTCCACGTTTACCACCTGATATTAATAATTGATGGGATTGTGAATAAGCTAAACACTGACCACCACCAGTAGTATCATGACAAGAAAATGCTAAACAAATACAATAAGTATTTTCTTTGTTTAATTAGAAAAGACAGCAGTTCATAAGATATTGATTTGGTTTGCAAAACGATCTTTATTAATAAATATCGGCGAAATTCTTTGGATTGAACGTGGGATTGAATACAAACAAAAATGTCATTGAACTCCTACTTGCTTAGTATTAGTCGTAGTACACCGAACGTAATGTACCAAACGACCCTAATTATTGTCCAGTTGTAAGTTACTGAAACAAATCCTGGCGATAGAACGATATGCCTTATGAGTGTCTGCGCTACAGTAGGCTGAGTTCCCCCGATCATAAACCCTTGTGCTACCGTTATCTTCTATGACAGATTTTTGAATAGAGTAATGAAACAAAGCAGAATTAAATGTTCTTTTCTAACCCATACTGAATAAGATTGAAACATTGCGTTTGGAGCTAATATTGAGCAAGTAGTAGTTCAATGATTATTTGACGAGTATTCTACCTCACGTCCATTCCTAACAATTTTGCTTATATTTATTACTAAAAGAATCACTATATTTTTCTGTATAGAATCATCAATAAGGCAGTCGAAAGTATTCTGTAAGTCAAATAAAACATCTTATGTGTCTTTGTTCTTTTATTTACAAGTTATATTTGCTCGTGATGTTGGCATTAATGTATCCCAAATAGCGACATTTTGATGATCATTTGACAAGCCACATGTTGCTAATAATGTTGAAGAATCAAGAAAAACAAAATCATTCGCACTTTTTGTATGAGTTAATAAACGCTAAACGAAGAATTTGTTTTTAATAAAGTTTATTTCTTTTTTCTTTTCTTAAAAAACAAAATTTACCATATAAGCTGATGATCGATTACTCGATAAAACATGTAAGGATAAATTCCCGTCGATATCAGTTACACCAAACTATTTTTGACAAAAAGAAAATTTATTAAATTCATCAATGAATAATAACGGCATTTTTCATTACCTTATTTCCTTCATTACTTAAGTCAATTTTAGTAACTCGTTTATTTGCTTCACGTACTTGTCTAGGTGCAGAATCATGAGACCAATTAAGTAAATAAACACTACCATCAGCACATCCAGTAAGATCTAGAGAAAAAAAATTATTAAAAAAAAGAATATTTATTTTTAAGTAAATAAAAATGTACAATGTGGTAAAACTGGATGATTAGCAAATTTTCGACTTTCTCGAATAGCATGTCGATTAGTCTAATACATTAAAAAATAAGAAGTTTTATTATTTTATTGCATTAATAAATAAAATTCTTACCAGAACATGTTGATTATCTTTATCTGATGTATTTCCATTTGTATTTGCTATACTTGATTGAGTTAAATACATATTTGGTACATAAACACCCATAGTTGGCATTCGAAGAGATGTTATTCGGCTTGTTCCAGAATCACGATTAAGTATTCTAGAAAGAAAAAAAAAAAAATAAGAATATTATCTTCTCATGAAAATACATGAATAGAAAATAAGATGTCTAACGCTGATGCTTGTGGAAGTAAAGATGGTGATAATTCATTTTCATCATCAGATAATTCATATGGTTCATTTGTTGATGTTATACTTGATATGTCTAATTCAATTATTTCACGAGATAAACCAGCTGCCAATAAAGTTGGATTCATCTGTTACAAAAAAAAAAAATAGAAAATTGGTAAGCCGATTTAAGAGAGCAGGTAAATTATTGAATATCTCAAAGTATGTCAGTGAGATAGCCTTTACAAAATCTTATATTCGTTGTAAACTATAGTCAATTTAATTGCTCATATTTAATGAGAGAACGTGTTCCATTTTTGAATTCGACTATTTATTCTAATTGATCAATCATGTTCTCAAATATTGTTCCTAGTGACTACTAGAGATGAGATTAGTTCGGTTTGAGATATTTTTCTATTCAGTTCCAAACTTTCTTTATACGATTCTTACTGTTTTGCATTCTTTAGATCTTTTTGTAAAAGTCGTTTGTCATTAAGTGACTAGACGCTTCAAATAGTAGCCTAATCGATGATTTCATATCAATGCAAAAACTCATGTGATATTTAGATTACTGATTGATATATCAAAAAAAAAGAAAGAGCAATCATATTTCCACAACAAACTATCGATTTATTAATAACAGTCAGCCACAAGCGGAACCCATCAGAGCAAAAAATTTTCGAAGTTGAATCCGGTCAAACCGTATTTTGATAATCTCAATGAAACCTATTTTAACTGAAATTGAATGGTCGCTACAAAAGTACGAGATACCTTTTTTCGACTTTTTTGTATTCAATCACTGGGGCACTCAGCGCAGTCCACAGATGACTAAACTCATTGGGTTCACAATTTTTCGAAACCTACACCCAATGGATTCTAGCCTTAAGTGGCCTACAACAGTTAATAGATCCATATCTCTAATCAAATGACCTGAATACTACATTATTCAAACATATTTATGAACTCATTAAAATCGATAAACAAGAGAATTGGAAAAACCCGAAAACTATTAATCATTCTTTTCATCTCATTACCACTTCTTACTACTCACATAAAATATAATTAAATTCAAAAGAATTTTAATTTTTATATTTCAATACAGAAAATATTCTTACGATATCAGGTTTCTATTTCATCAATAACTAACTTTATCATAAAACTAGGGATGGTGCGACCGGACAGGTTTCGATAGCATGACATTTTTTTGTCAAATGAATTTGGGTTCAAAAAAGTTTAATCAACCAACTCCGAATCCCGAAAACGTTCAATAAACCAAGTCGAGACGTGTAAATTGTGGATCCGATGGGATCTACTTCGCAATCAAGAAACCTTTTTGTTTTTTCTCAGCATAGCCGAAGACTTTTGTTACGTTCTCTTTGAAAAAAGTCTTTACGCCCTCTCAAAAAAATCGCGATATCACCTCGTCCCCCAATGTTGGCTGCCTGCCACGAACTCTGTATAAAACAATATACTTACGCCATTAAGACAAAATGCATGAATTGGTTCAGAATCTCGATATATAAGTTTTGCATTCGATGGCGTTGTTGTTGATGTACTGTCTTGTAAACTTTCTATATTTGCTCGACTTTCCGACTAGAGTAAAAAACAGAAAGAAAATTAATAAAATAAAAATAGTAATAATAATCAAATCATCAGTTAAAATTTAGCAGCAGTTTGACAATCGATTAAACTCACATTAGTCGTGTGAATAGAAAGCGAACGTTTTTCAAATTGTTTTTTTATAGGAACGGAAATTGTAGGCTTGAAAAATAAATTTCAGTTATTATATGTTTCGGTTTTATTTTTAATGTTTATCTTATTTAGAGAAAAAAAGTATTAAAAATATTTACTTTATCAATCATTTTAGTCACCGGTTGGCTTGTTGGTGTTGTTGGTTTTCGTTTAAATATATATTTAATAAATATTCCTTGTGATTGTTCATCATTAACTAAATATGTCCAAAGACGTTTTGCTGATAATGCTGATGCTGATTTTCTTTTAATAAAAATGAAAACAAGAAATATTTAATAGAAGGAAAACAACTAACTATTCTTACGAAAATGGAGTATTTTTTGGATCGAGTATTGTTCGATATCGATGTATAGGTAAACCAGTTGTTTGTTCATCAACACTATTTAATCCACTGAATGGTAAATAATTATCCGGTGGTACATTAAATGTTTCAAGTGTACGTCGAAGTGAATCTTGCCAAATACTAAGATTTTGTAATAGTTGTTGAATTAATGGTGAAACACTTGGAATTTCTTTAACGAAAAAAAAAACAATCAATAAATATTAGAAGAAAAAAGAATTTTGTATTGAAAATTACCATGTTTTTCAATACCAATATGAGGAAAAAATGCCCATAAACGTTTATAAACAAGTCGAACAATTGTATAACGCATAAGAACCCATGAATAAGACATTGAATCAGTATGTTCACGTTCTTGAATTTTCCTAGAATATAAAATAATAAAAATTTAAATTACTAATTAAAATAAAATGTTCATACCGTTGTTTCTTTTTTGATGTTAATTCATTATCAGTTTTTGTTGAATTCGATATATTTTCATCATCATCTTCATCATCATCACCTTCATCTTCTTCACTTATTTCTTCATCAATAACTGTTGGATGATAATCTCTATCCGATGAAACCTAGATGAATTTATTTATTGAAATATTTATTTTGAAAACAAAAAAAAACATAAGAATTACTTTTGCCATAAAATAATTGACTATGCTAGCACGTGGAGGTATAAATACTTCTACATAAGATGGTTGCTGTTGTTGTTGTTGTTGAGTGTTTGGTATCATTATTTTTCTTGCAAATAAACCTCCAGATGGAAGTCGATCCACTGATGATGGTATTTCATTACTTGGATCAGCTAAATAAAATTTTAAAAATTAGTTATGGAAAAAGAAAACGAAGTTTCTTATTTACTTGATGATGTTGATAAAGTTGGAGTTGATAGATTTGGTTTAGGTTTTTTCGCTCCACCACCAAAAACTCCATACCATAATTTAACAGCTGATTCTGGTGTTGACCATTTTCGTACAAGTAATCGATATAATGTATTACAATCATCAGTTGATAAAGCATAGATTAATAATGACATATAAACTGATATTAGAATTTCAACAAGAAGAATTTTTAATTTTGTTAAATTATTTTCTTGATCCTTTGCTGTTGTTGCAAATATTTTTATACCTTTTAATTAACAAAAAAAGAAATAAATTATAAAAGAAAAACAATCGAAGCGTTTATCTTGTAAGTTAATCAAGTTAGATATATTCGAGTCAAATTAAAGTGTATCTGAATTGAGGCATTCGAGTTTTGAGATATTTATAATGTGCTCACAAATAAAAATTTGGATAGGACTGATCGAATTGTGGGAGAAAATGTGTGTTTGAAACTTTAAAAGAAATATTTTGCAGAAAAGTGTACGATATTGTTATTTTGAATTTAAACACACTTTTTTCTGATGCAACTCGATGAGCTCTATCTACATATGATCAAGAGAAATTCTATTGAAATGCTGATTGATGAGTACATCGTATACCTTTGAAATACTCCAAAATTCTAATATCTCGATTCAGACAAGCCAATGAGAACTTTAATTTAATTTGGATATGTCTAACGTTATTCACTTACAACACAAGACAAAATCCATTATACGAAAAATATCCATCACGACTGAAACTCTATCGCTATTACACAAAAGAAAAAACTCGATATCATTGCTATGAATATTTTTTCTCTATTTTAATGATTTATTTTGTATGACTTTGAAAATTACCTGGCCAATCTTTAGGTGCAGTTGTTGGTGCTTCTCGTTCAATCAATGCGCCTACACTTTTACGTCTATGTAATCGAACTGATTCTTTTCGATAAAGATATGATCTAATTCACAAAAACAAATGAAATGAAAATTTTTCCTCGAAAAAAAAAAAGAAGTTTTGCTTTTTACTTTAAAAATGATTCGACAGCTATACGTTCACTTGTTTGATTTTCATTTGTATTACAAAGCGATTGATAAACACAACTAGCTAATGCTATTGACAAATCTCTTATTGCAACAATTTGTACACTTTTATCAGTTAATTTAGGTAATATTAACCATGTATTCATTGTACGTAGTAAATCTTGACTTAAATCTTTTATATAACTAATTGCACTATTACTAACACTTAATGCAAGGGATAGATTAGCTATTAATAATGGTACTTGGGTTGGAAATGGTATTGGATATTTCAATTGTGTACGACGATCACGATATAATTCATGCATAAGTAATAATAATTCCATACGAACAGATGCTAAACCACCGCCATGCATTCCATGTAAACTTGTAAATGAAACTAATGTACGAAGAAGATGTTCATTTGATTGAAGCCAATGACGACGACGTAATAAACGTTTCATTTTTGTTTCAAAATTATTTGTACGAATAAATGATGATGATGATGATGAATCAACACTTGAAAATGTATTAGATGGTAACATTGGATCATCGTTTATATCAGATAAAATTGGTTCCTCAAAATCTAATGAGAAAACGAAATTTTTTTAAGTTATGTTTTTATTGTCTTTTTTTATTATTGAAATAAACTAACGTTCAAGAGAATTATTTGGATCATCTTGATCAGAATTAGTCGATATGTTCAAATTACAGAATTGTCGAATTACACCGATTTCTTGTTCGAGCCAACAAGCCAAGTGATGTCTAAAAAGAAGGTATTCCTAATAGTTGATTTCTATAAGGTTTGTAATAGAACCTGCACTTTTATTCAGATATGATCATCAGAATTTTTCCTCGTTATTTGTATGATTATAGGCATTTACTTACGTTCTTCTAATTTTCTCTTTGTTATTGTTGATCATATATAATCGGTTTTCTGTTTAATGTTTTATTCAAATTTTTTCTTACAGAGAGCCAATTTAAAGCTTCTGAAGGTCAAACTTAGCTTAAGGTACGAAAGACTTGGTAAAAAATATTCGCTTCTTTTTCGACCAGTTAAACACAAATGGTTACAGCCGAAAGTAGACTGTTTTGTTCTTTCCGACTATGTGTATTTAGAGTTTTTCTTTTCGGGTGAGATTGAAGAACTATCATCAAATTGTTTCGTTGCACAGAATACTATTTTGGTTAATTTTGTATTTCGATTGAAATCTATCAAATTCAAAATGCGAAACAGTTTTTAATGGCTCACGAAGAAAATCCTCCAACTTCTCAATCGCTTTTGAGTCGAGACTCTATACATGTATAGATCCAAATGAACTATGAATACTGCATGTTCTTAAATTACTGCTACGAATATACTGTACTTTTAAGGTAGTTTTTAAATAAATGTTGACTCTTCCTTAGAAACACCAGAAAAATTTATTTTCGAATTTCTGCTTCAAACTTTGCATAGAGTTGAGCCTTAACGAGAATAAATTTCTTTTTTTTGTAAATGTTTCAGATCTTGCCGCTGTTCGTATTCCAGGATACAACTATGGTAATAGTGTCTTTTACATCACTCATGTAAGACCAGTAGATTTGATGTTCTTATTTCAGAATAGAAGCAAATCAAAAGATTTGTCTCTATGCAAAGTTTGAAGTTGAAAATCCAAAAATAAATTTTTCTAGTAAATTCTGAAGAAAATCATAGTATCTATTTAAGGACTGTTGCTTATGAGGTATTGCATTGTCTTATTAATAAATGAAACTGTTGAGTAGCAGTCCTATTTACTTTGATATTGGATATATCAAAGAACAACTTCAATGTAATTTTCATGTTATAACGTGTGAATAGATTGGCATCTCTAATTGAAGACATGAGATCATTTTTAGTTCTACCTAATCACATCATAAGTTTTACAAAAATGACTTGCAAAAAAGCGGTCATTCATTATGACCTATTCGTTATTTTTTATGAAATACGATCTAAAAGGAGTGTTAAAATATAGAGATAAAAAACAACCTCAAAATAGATAGAATAAAACAATCTCCCTGTGGTTAGTAGCAGAACATTTTAATCCCGTAGGAATTATGCTAACAGCTTTTCTATGAAAAATATTTTATCCGTATTCCAGTCGATATTCTTTAATATGCTAACCTAAGTTGTCCACCGGCAACTTCAAATCCAGTTGCTAATGTCGCCATTTCTTCGACAATAATTTTTAAACAACAAATTAATTTCATATATTGTCCAATGGTATCAAATTGTTGTTTAACTGGTTTATCTTCAATTAGTATTGTTGGTTTCGTAATTGGTTCTTCAATTTCTTTCTCTTCTTTCTTATTATCATGATCATTATCATCGTCACTCCATTCAAGTTTTAATTCATCATCATCATTTCCTTTTGATACTGATTCACTCCAATCAATAATTTCTGTTTGTTTTGATTTAATATCATTTGTTATTTCTGTTGAAGTTTTAGTTTCATTTGATAAAATAATATAAGCTGGTAATTTAGCGAGAATTTCTAATGCTAATAAAGGACAACCTGTTTTTAAATAATAATAAGCTGTTTGAAAATGAACACGACGTTCAATAGAAAAATTCTTTGAATTTTTATTTAAACTTTCATGTGATAATTGTTTAGCACGTAAAACAAGTGGATGTTGTTTTAAATAATCATAAAAAATAAATATTGATTGTTGCTGTTCAAATATATCATTATGAAGTAATGTATTTAATGAATCTTCATAATCTTTTAATAACCAATAAGACATACTACGATAAAATGGATCATTATGTGGTTTAGTCAAAATTTCTTTATTAAGTATATTATTAACTAAATTTTGTTCATCATTTTCATAAAGACGAGCAACTAATAAAGCTAATTGAATATCATTTAAATTACTTAGAATAACTTCAATAGCATCACGAATTTTTCCAGCAAGAAGAAAAAATGCTGCTGCATGTTCAAAACGTTGTTTACCAAGTAATGCAAACGCATTTTTTTGTGCAGCTTTTGACCAACGTGCTTCAGTAAAATCATTTTTAAAAAAATCTTGCATTTTTGCATCTTGAATATGTCTGTAAATAGGTAAGGCAAACAAATTCATTTCGAATAAAAGGATATGGATTATTATGTACATACTTATATAAATTATAAACTAAATTTTTCTTTTTAAGTGCAAGAAAATATAAAGCACTATCAAGTGGATCATTGTTTAATTCAAATGCAGCTTTACCAAGCTAAAATAAACAAAATTGATGATTAGAATTACATCACTATTTGAGTACAAAAAAACGTCTTAAGATAATTGATGAACTATCATAATTTTCTATCGTTGTATATAGATGAAATAAACATATCTATGGATAGAAGTATAAAGATGAACGATGGATATGATCAAAAATTTAGCAATCCTAAAGAAAAATGACTATTCAGAATAATTTAATAAAAAATTCGTTGTCAAAACAGACGAATATCGAATCTTGAGTGATATACATTTCAATCATCTAGTTTAAGATTATTACAATAACTAGAATTTTAAACACGATACTGTTTTTCTTGGCGATAACGATAGCTACTACAATTACACTTTAGTTCAAGCTAATATTAATTATTGAAATAATTCAAATTATTTTTCTGACTCTAACTCGAGCTAAACTTTTTTTTTATTGGAATCGACAACAAAACTCTTTTCTGGTCAGAACCAAAACCTATGAATCCTGCTTATATCTAGTTATAGTTCTGTTTGTAAATGCTATTGAAGTTATTCTAANTGGATCATTGTTTAATTCAAATGCAGCTTTACCAAGCTAAAATAAACAAAATTGATGATTAGAATTACATCACTATTTGAGTACAAAAAAACGTCTTAAGATAATTGATGAACTATCATAATTTTCTATCGTTGTATATAGATGAAATAAACATATCTATGGATAGAAGTATAAAGATGAACGATGGATATGATCAAAAATTTAGCAATTCTAAAGAAAAATGACTATTCAGAACAATTTAATAAAAAATTCGATGTCAAAACAGATGAATATCGAATCTTGAGTGATATACATTTCAATCATCTAGTTTAAGATTATTACAATAACTAGAATTTTAAACACGATACTGTTTTCCTTGGCGATAACGATAGCTACTACAATTACACTTTAGTTCAAGCTAATATTAATTATTGAAATAATTCAAATTTTTTTTCTGACTCTAACTCGAGCCAAACTTTTTTTTTGATTGGAATCGACAACAAAACTCTTTTCTGGTCAGAACCAAAACCTATGAATCCTGCTTATATCTAGTTATAGTTCTGTTTGTAAATGCTATTTTTTGATTTATCAATAAACATTTGCACATTTAGAGATTTTCTTCTTTTTAGCCTTAATCACCTTTTCAAAAAGTTTTGTAATAAGACTTTTATTTCGAATCCACCATCCAACACCAAATAATTGTAATTCACTCCATATTGGTTTATTTTTTATCATACATGGAAGCATACCAAGTAAATCTTCTTGTAAATCGGAATGAAATGCCCAAGCATACGATGCACTTGTTATGATATGTTTTAATGGTGAATTTCCTTGCATATTTGGTAGTGAAACCATTCGTGATAAATAAATATAACGTTGAACATCTATTAAAAATCTAAGACCACAATCATCCATTGTATCTAAATAAAAAAAAAATAACAAATAAAAATCAACAAAAAAGACGAAATTCTTTTACTTGTTGGTTTTTCGCCTGAATATGTTTGATTTGATAGTGAATCATTACTCGCATTAGCTAATGTATCAGCTAAAGCAAGTAAATACATTTGTTCAAGACTTGTTAAATTTGATAAACGAACACGTTGAAAATAATCAACAAGTAAATCAACCATTCGAGAATCGAATGCTGGTGACCAATTTCGATTTGATAATAATTCTCTTCGAAATTTATTCAATTCAACTAAAAATATAAATGAAAACATTATTGACATATTTTCGTCTAATCTTTTCTCGAGTCAACTCTCTCTCTCCTCTTCACTAATATTAAAACACTTTTTTTTACTAGAATAAATAGTACTTTTAATTAAAACAAATGGTTTTTTAGGTTCTAAAATTCAAAAACAAATACTCTGGATTTCCAAAACAAGGATTTTGGAAAACCCATGGCCTTTTATGTTGACATAGCAAAGGCTTAGCTCTAATTCTGTGGAACGTAACTGATACACGAGTGATAAGACGTATTTCTTTTGTATTCAATTTCGTTTGAGCATATAAAGAACTCAACTAGACTAGCTTCCTTAGAAAATTCCTAAAGTTTTAAACAAAGTCTCTTCGAGATATGAAACTTTAAAAAAAACGAATGTCGTACCCATTATCCACGCACAAGGGTCTATATTTTGAAAGTCTTATATCTTGAAGAGACTTTGTTCAAAATTTCTGATTTCTTTTATGAAGACTAGTCTAGTTGAGTTCTCTTTATACACAAAACTGCAGATCAAAATTCGAAAATACGAGTTTTTCGAAATTCGAGGCTCTAAAAAAAAATTGATAGTTTTATCAAATATCAATAGGAACCCAAAGTCTTTTAGAGTTTCTATTAGAACACTATGTAGAATAATTGTTGAAATTGGAAGGCGACATCTGAAAAATCTTCCTCATAAGTCACACAAACTTTTAGCATCATCTCAGCGAAATAAAAATTTGAAACACAATATAGCTACTGTTACTAATCACAAAGAGATTGCTTTATTATATCTATTTTAGGACACATTTGTTCATCTATATTTTTACTTAATCCTTCAGAAATGCAATAAGAAAGTGATTCATATATAATAACGAGACATCAACCGAGGATTTCAAATTTTTACTCCTAAACTTCAACACTTCTTGTTAGATCGTGTTTCACAAAAAAGTATTATAACACATTTTTTTTTTAGATTAAAATAGTTTCTTCTAGACAGAAACCAAACATGTGTACGTAGAATAGAAATTACGAGTAATGCAACTAAGAAAAAAAAAGCAAAAATAGATTCGACAAATCTTTTTATTAAGACTATGAAAATTTTTCATAGTAATTTTATTCTGAAGAACTAACCTTGTTTTTTTCTTTCGGCATCATGTATATGATCTTCATCAAATTTAAATTCAACATCTCTATTCATATCGGTTGGTGATGATGTTGTAAATAAATCTTCATATTTATCTCTACCATTAATATCTTCATCTTGATTATGATTATCTTTTGTATTAACATGATCATTATTAGTAACATTTTCATGATCAGCATCAAATAAAGCAAATAATGGTAATAATGGTACTGAATCAATTTCAACATATTTAACATGATCAACTTCAGCAATCGATGGTTCAGCTGTATCACTATTAGCTATTGAAAATGTTCGACTACGCATTAATTTCATTTCAACTTTTCCTTCAACACTATGAACAGTACTAACAATACAACGTGTTAAATGTGCAAGTATAGCTTTAACACGACGATATTTTCCAAAACGTACTAATTCTAATAATAATGTTGGATGATATTGGGGTAAAACAGGTGCAGCATTTCTAGCTGCATGAAATAAACTAAGTTCATCAATTGAATCTAATGTTAACCATGATGATGGTTGATCTAAATTATTATTATTTATATTAATTGTATTAAAATCACTATTTGTTGCAATTTTTCGTAGATTATTTGATGTATTTACACGACGTTTTGGTTTAATTAATGGTTCTGATTTAACTAAATGACTTTGTCGTTTTAATGATGTCCATTGTGAATAAACTTGTAATTCACTATTTATACCAATTAATAAAAGACCACCACGTACCCATTTTAAACTTAAATTTGAACATAAAAAAACATTTTTATTTACAGATGTTAATTCAATAGTACGTAATCTAGTCCATTGTGATAATTGTGTATATGAATAAATAAAAACATAACGTATATCAATTGATGTTGCTAATAAATGTGCACCATTTTCAATGGATGCCCAATCAAAATGTACTGATAATGTATTTGTTTGATTTTCAATTTCATTTATTGGTATTATTGCTTCACAATTAAATGATGTACCACCTGTTGATTCACATTCATATATTCCAATTTGAATTTTTTTATCATAATAAGCAACAGCTAAACGACCACAATAAGCATTACTTATTGCTAATGATTGTCCAGAGATTTGTAAACGAGAATTTATTTGATTATCAAGTGTTATTCCACACCATTCGGACCATTCATATGTATTTGATGATTGATGTTTACATGTCCAAAAACGTATTATACCATCGGAATGTGCAGTTGATAAAAGATATGGAGATGATGATGATGAATCGGAATAACAAAGTGTACTTGAACTTAAATGACCAAATGCCACATCAACCGATCGAAGTTCAGCATTGGAATGTAATGGAAGAATATAAGTACTAACCTTAAATAAACAAATGATTTATTCATCTTTTTTTTTTTGGATTGTGTCAAAATTCTTTTTTTTACCTTAAAACTTTTAACTTGTACTAACCATTCATTATCATTAGTAAAATTATTTATACTTATTGATTCATTATCATCATCAGGATAAGTTATAATTATTTTCCACATATGAATACAACTTTGACTATTATCATTATTGGATTTTTCAACGAGTACAAGATAATAAATTTTACATGTTGTTGTTTGTTCACTACGATCATCAATTGCATTTGCAGGAAATATATGTATTAATTCAGCATGTGTCCAAATCTAGAATTTTGATATTTATAAAAGTAAAATTCAATTTTGCATTAACATACACATTTTGAATCAGATATTTCTGCAAGACTTAGAACACAACTTGGTCGAGCTGTTGATTGATTACTAACAACATTTAATCGTGGTCCATTTAAATCTGTTGATGGTGATGAACGAAAAGAATTCGAATCAAAATCACCAAGAACTTGATAAGACTAAAAACAAAAAAGCAAGAATTATTAAGAATGGAGCGTCCTGAGGTCCGCACGATTGGGTGAAGAGGATTAATGACTCCGAAAGTCGATTAGAGAGCTGCATCAAGTTGAGCAATTTTTTTCTGGACTCAACCAAAGAGCTATGAAATATTCTATTATATATAATACTGATGCATCATTTGGCTGTAGGTGTTCTAAAGAAATATTTGCTCTTTTAATCTATAGAGGCATAAATAGAATATAGTCATGAGTGACTATAGTGAATTTTTGATTACATAGACTGAAAGAGCAAGCATTTTCTCTATGAAATGTATGTTTCAATAACAGATCAGTATTCGAGATGAGGAAGTGGCTCATAGTTCGTTAGTTGAGTTCAGAAAATTTTTCTGAATCCGATGAAGCTCGTTCGCTATACTTGTCTGCTACTCCTCACTATTTAAGAAATTAATCTTATAGAAAAAAAACTAAAATAATATATCTAATTATTTTAGATTCACGGGAGTTCTTTTTGGTAGACATTGCTATATTACATGATTTTGTAAAGAATTTCAGTGTTTACAAGTGTAATTTCTTGCAATTGAATAAATCCATGGTATTGGTAACAACAGTGACATTCAAGATAATTTTGTTTTTGAATAATATCGCGGAGATGGCAACTTTTTCTTAGCTATTCATCACGGTAGAATAGAGTTCATTTTTGAATACAGTGCAAAAATTTCTTTAATCTTTCAAATTCATTAGTATATTTAATATAGAATTTTAATTGGCTACTAACACCGAAAAGGTATGTCACTGTCTTATTTTCGACAAGGAAAAATCAGAAATATTCATTTTATAATTGACAACTATTCTCATTATCTTTTGTTCAACATTCCAAAAAGTGTAATTTGCGAGCAGAGGATCTAGCAATATGTACATCGAGCTCAGTCTTTTCAGACTTAGATCCCTAGTTCGTTCCAAACTTTACGTTAAAAAAAAAACGATAATTATGATTATCAAAATTTAGAAAATTTTTTCTTTATATGAGAATCTTTTTATTTAATTTTAGATATCAAAGTAAAAACCCATACCTTTGATGTTGCAATTTGACTTGTTAATAAAGCTTTTGCATTACATACAACTTGATAAACACGTAAATGTTTACCATCTGATGCACAAAATAGAAGACTTGGTGATTCACGTAATAAATTAATATTCATACTATAGTTCGTAAAAATAAAATAAGCAAATAGAAAAAAAGCATTGATTAAAATAATTCTTACCAAGGCATAACTAATGGAAACCAAGCAATTAATTTAAATGCACCATTATTAATTGATTCAATTCGAGCCAATTCAGTTATTCCACCTGTCATTGTTAATGGTCCAATTGGTTCTGTACTCCAAAGTATTAATGAATTATCATAACGTTGTTTTTTACCATAATTTAATTCATTATTTTCATCATAATATGAACTTGTTAAAACAAGTGGTACTGTTGGATGACATACAATATGTCTTATTGGAAAATGATGACCACACATACGTGCTGTATGTGTAACACATGTTAATGATTGAAATTTTTGTTCTTCATGAAATGTTAATGACCATAAATTCAATGTACCATTTGTATGTTTAGTTATCATATTAATAATAGGTAAATGTTGTTTTTGTTTTGTTTGATTTAATGGTAAATATTGATCAAATAAAAAATGATTACAATAAATAATTAAATGTGGTTGTAAAGATAGTGCATCACCTAATGGAAATATATCAGGTATACGAGCTGAAAAACTAACTTGAACTTGTCGATGAAACATTTGATATTTAATTAATGATGATGATGATGATACGGAAGAGGAGGATGAGGAAGAAGATGATAACTTTGTTAATGGTTGATCAAGCCAATCAATAACCCATAATAGAAGACTACCATCAATTGGATGAATACTAAATACAACATCAGGACTATTTTTCCATTCATCAATAAGTTTTTTAAAATAATTTCTTATTTGTAAAAAATATTTAGAGTCATCTACGAATGAATTTCGAGTAGTATTTAATGTATTTTTATTATTATTCATATTTGCTAGATCGAATGATGTATCATTACTATTTGTATCGTCAATATCAATGTTTGCTGAAGATATTGTATGTCGTCTAACTTTTCGTTGAATATCAAGAAGAAATTGTTCAATTGAAAATAAATTATATAAATCTTTATTATTTAACCATTGAACAATAAACATATAATCTTTATGTGTTGGAATATTTGGTGCAAGTAAGGAATCTGTACTTGGATTTATTGTTGTTGCTAAATGAAAACGAAGATGTTTATTTGTCGATGATAATTGTGTAGATGATTGAAAATTATTTTGTACAAGTGAAGATGATGATGATGATGATGAAAGTGTTGTTATTGTTTGATCATTTGCATTATTTATATCTTCATCATTCGTAAATGTTACATTGGAAGGAGTAAGTGATGCCGGAATATGAAGATCTTGATGATCAACATATGATGTTGATGATGATAGATCTGTACGATTGCTTATTGGAATAAAATAATTGTATCTATGAATTACAAAAAAAAAAACAGCTTTAAAAAATATCATTCGAATAAAATATTTCGTCAGTAAAATAAATAATATATGTTAAATCATTATAAAAACCAGTAAATGGAATAAATGATCAGTCAATTACTTTCAATAGTTAGTTTGTGATGCATCAGGTTTGTTAACAGATTTATAAATCAATCAACTAAATCAGAGAGTAAGGATAAAAATTGAAATGCGTTGTGGTATGATTTACTTTTTTTCTTTGTAATCATATAGTTAGAGTCTGTCAGACTGAGCCTGGATCTGGGTCCAAAAATTTTGAACCCGACGGACTCTAGTCGTATGAGAAATGTGTATGGTACGTGAATCACTGAATAAAAGAAACCGGAAAAAAGTATGTTGCATCTTCAGAACAACTATCCTATTCTGATTAGAAAATTTCATCAAGAGTATAAAATTACGATTCGACCGAGTCTGAAGAATTTCCATAAACTGCGTCCGGATTCGAAAATTCTGGACTCGACAGTCTCTACATGGAGTATGTGTGCTCAATATGAAAGTGATGTATGGGATGGAAACGAAAGACTTTGTCGAGTAAAAAACCCGAAATGAAAATGTTAGATTAATGAGGTTACATTTGATAATGTTGATAGAGCAGAAGCATCAATTGGAAATGAATAGTCAAAACATAATACGAACTATAAAGAATATGGAAGAATAGTTTATTACAGATGCAATAAAGCCAAGCGTCGTAGACCTTAATGTAGAGTAAGTATTTATGTGCTATATTAAGCAAACAGTGAAAAAAGTTACTGTTTATAGAACTGAAGCTGAGCACGATAATTATAAGGATGTATTGGTGCGAATGAAATGAAAACCAATTCGAACTCACAGTCTATTTTATACGAATGAAAAATAAAAATTTTGCTAATAAAATATACATTTATTACTGATCACTTAATAATGTTTAACTTTAATAAAAAAATTTATATTCATATACGAATCTCGATAAAATAATAATAAGACGTAGAAAATTTATTATCTTTAGTGGTTAAGTTTCGCTTTGTTTTTCCTTCTTGCACTAATTTTTAACGATAGGATTCTGTCAAATTGAATATATTCATTACCTTAATTTATATAATTTTTGTACACTTCTATCTATACATTCATTTTGCCTTTTTCGTTGAGTTCTTATCGTTGTTGGATCATTTATATATATTGCTGATTCATCTTGTTGCATAGTTTCGCACCATATACGACAAATATTATCTTTACAACATGTTAATAAACAATTAACAACAGTTCCCCTTTAAAATAAAAATAAGAATATTTATTATTTTGTATGGTTTTTTTTCTAAATTTTATTTACTCTGCAAAAAATTGACTTGTTTGTCTCCACGATATATAAGTAACTGCTCGTGGATGAGGTAAATAAGTGGATGTAAATGAAATAATTGCACTATTATCTAGAGCTCGATACCATATTTTAACTAAACGATCATTCTAAAACAATAAATTTATGTTTTAATGAATCCTCAATGTTCAATTTTTTGTTCTACTTGTGATGCAGTTGCAAAAAGGGCTCCATCATTTGAATAAGCCACATGTTTTATTGGTGACGCCGATCTTCAAAATTAAAACAAATTAACAAAAACTTATTTATAAGTATTGTTGAAATTTTACTTATAACTCCAAACATTTTTCCAGTTTCTTGAACCAATATTTGCTGCTAATTTTCCTGATATATCACTTCCATCGATTTCAAAATCCAATTTATTTGATCGAGCTTCATTTTCATCATATTGATTAAACCAAACTTGTAAGCCTGACTCGCAAACAACAATTAATTGGTCACCTGAAATAAATAAATTCATGCATGATACATGTTTTTCTCAAAAAAGAAGAACATCATTGAAAACATATATCGCTAATTTCTGTTTCTTTGATTTTTAAATGTGTACTGTTGAGTGAGAGAATACTGAAGTTATGATCTCAGGATATCATCGATAGCTATAGTCATCGAAATGAAAGTCTCCAACACCAGGCATTTTCTAGTGGTGTGACCAGAAAAAAGTTGTAAGGAGGAATAGTTCCTCCAATCATATCTGTAGAGGGAATGGAAGTTCTCTGGTAACGTTTCTAGAAGAATTCAAACTCTCTTTTTTTTAAGCGGAACTCATCCGTTGACAAAGGAAACTGAGCCTCTTTTAACCCTCATCGTTAATAGCAATATTGCGGAAACGTAGATTATCAAGTATTGGCAATCTTCGTTTCAGCGAACTACCTACTGAACTTCTTGTAATGTATTAGATTATATTTCATAGCTTCAATTTCACTTAAAAATAAAATTGAAACATTTTTCTATTGAAATTCAGTCCTCTGTATTAACAAATAATTTCTTATCATCACAAACCTTTTGGATGCCAGGCAACAGCTGTTATTTTCTCATTTGAACATGTAAGTGTATGTTTTAATGACCATCGATAATTGACTTGCTAGAAAACAAAATCCACAATAATAAAAATACAAAAATAGATATTCAAAATTCTAACATGATGCCACGATCGTTCTGAAGTAAATGTTGGTTCATAAATGCAAACTTGATTTCCAAAACCAGCTACAATCTAATTATTCAATAAAACTTAAAATGTATAAAAAGACAAAAGCAACAACAACAATAAATTCAAACGAACTTTGCCCGATTCATATGTACAATCAATACATGTTAATAAACATTGATTATATTCATTTCCTGATAAGAGAACTTGAACACGTTGAAAATCACCCGATAAAATCACAATATTATAACCAGCTGTATATGCCTTGAAACAAAAGAAAAATCAAATAATTCATTGCTTTATGAATTATTCATTAAAACTACATACCACAAAATGAATACTCTCAATACTACCTGCGGCAAAACTATAATCACTAGGATTGGCCGCTCCAGTCAAAATCTGATGTCGATGCATATCATCTAAAGTTAAACAAATCGAGTTTTGTTTTTTAAAATCGGCACTTTTCTTTTGATTTTTCCTGCCGTTTAAAATTTTATTATTCTTATGTATGTACGATTTTTCAAAACAACAAAGTTAGCAACAAAGCAGGATGAACGAAAAAAAACGAAAACAACAAATCTAAGCCGATTGAGTACGTGTTGTTGTTGTTGTTGCTTGTTGTTGTTCTTCCTGGAGACGATGTTTTTTAAGTGGACCCATAAATATACGTTTTTCTTCATGAGTTTGAAATCGGCCATGTCCAAATTTCGATGATGTATCGATAAAACGTAATTCAATTTGTTCTCGGTGTGAACGTTTAGGATTGAGAATAAGCGATTTACGTAATGTAATAGGCCGTTTCTTTGGACCAATACAACAACCTTTAATCATGATGAAATCTTGTCGTACTTCACCATAATGTGGAAAGCCACCCTAAATAGAAAAAAACGGACGCAATATTAACACATTATTAAATATCTGCTGTTTGTTTTTCTCTTGGGAGAAAAAAGAAATGTACGATTACACTTGAAGTTGAGAATATAATAATTATAGATATAAGGCGGCGACAAAACTCAATTAACCGTACAACAAAAAATGAAATATTTACACCATATATTGACGAAACTGGCTAATGATAAATGAGTATTCATATCTATGGGGAGGGGGGGGGGGAAGTTTGAAATATTCTTTTTTAAGTATCACTATTGGCTTCGACAAAAAAAAACTTCTATCCTCTCATAGGCAGTAAAAAAACAATGCCGGTGTGGATGAGTACCTTCAATAGAAAATGACGAATAAAGTACACGTTGAATGGTGCTAGAAGAAAGGAAATTAAATAAGCATACGAACAGATCGAGTTCGAGTATAGTCAGCCGAACAGGAAAGAAAATGGGGCGTGGGTAAATGTCTTATCTTTACCCAAATCCAGCCAATAATCAGCGTTTTATCCAAGATAGGAGCAGGGGAAGACGACGCCCGCCCAGAATTTTAAACCTGGATAAAGTCTTCTTCTCATGGGTAAGAACTACGAACATTCCTCTATTATCAGAAAAAAAAATTAGCCCATTTGGTCAATCTATGATGGAGGCGTTCAAACTCTTCCTTTTTTGGTATGGTAAAATGACTTTTGGTTCATTCTATATTTAAGTTATAAACTTTCAATATGATGTTATTGAAAACAAACCGTAATAGTCTACTCACCATAGGATTGACTGTTTTTTCTGTTGGATCATGCTCAGTTGAACCTGTACTTTTAACTGTTTTACCATCTTTAACTTGTATGGCTTCACCAATACGATAAATTTTCTTATTAATTTCTGTACGATGATGATAACCTTTTTGACCAGCACGAGCAACTGCACGTGATACATGTGCTGGATGCCATGCACCAATACAAGCTACTTTTCTTAAACCTTTATGTGTTTTACGTGGTAATTTTCTTGTATGCCAACGTGATGTAACACCTTTAAAACCACGACCTTTAGTTACAGATATTGTATCAATCATTTCATCTTTTGAAAAAACTTGATTAACAGGTACTTGTTTTTCTAAATGTTCACGAGCAAAATCAACTTTTTGTTGAACAGTACCACCATTTAATTGTATTTCCATAATATGTGCTTTCTTTTGTCGTTTACGTAATAGTTTAACTTGTGTATGAGCTAATACACGTATAACCTTACAATATTTCGCCATTTGTTTAAAATCATTTTCAATGGCTTTTTTACCAGATTCATCATCCCATTTTTTAGAATATTTTGTGAATGCTTTTCGTTTTGATGCATACCAATTTTTATAAAAACGTCGACGACATTCTTCATTTAAATGTTGAGCATAAATTGTTTTATATGCACGAAGACCACGTGGTGTTACAATATATCCAACAACACCAACAACAACCATAGGTGGTGTTTCAATTATTGTTACAGCTTCAACGGTTTCTTTTTTATTTAATTCTATTAAAAGAAGAAAAAAACAAATAAAAGATTTTTTTGTTAATATTCAAAAATATGTGTTCAAAAAAAACTTACTTGAAGCAGGTCGATCAACTTCACGAACAATATGGGTCATGCCTGCTTTGTAACCAAGAAAAGCAGTAAGATGAACGGGTTTTTTTGGATCATCTTTTGGAAATGATTTCACTTTGCCACGATGACGACGAGCTCGTTTCTTAGGCAAAAAGCCAAGATTTCCATGACGTGGATGTTCAAATTTTCGATGGCTCATGATGAGAATTGAAAATTTTATAGATAAATGATGTCCGATCTAAAGAAAAACAAAAATAATCTTTTATTTTTTTTTATTATTCTCTAGAGTTAAATTAATGATAAGAAGAAAACGAAATGAATTCTCTCCTCCAAATTGAATCCAAACAAACAAGATCAATAAATAGGTTTTTGATGGATTTTGGTGGAAAAAAGTTTTCTTTAATGAATCCACTTTATTGACGTTGATTCTTTTGAAATATTTATGTTATATTTTTTAAAAAGATTTTTATTAAAATTATTCATAATTTTATATTTATTTTATTAAATGATTAAAAAGTCAATCAATAGATGCCGTTATATGAAAGACCTATTTGTTGTTTTTTTCGTTTTCAGAAATTTACGATTTCCATGCTTAAGTTTCTTTTTTCTTGATTTTTGAAATTGGATAATCAATAACCAAGAAAATAAAAGATGTTTGTTTCGAATTATAATTTTTTTAAAATATTCTATGAAAAATAAACAGTATAAGTAAATAAATATAGTTTAAATAATCTTTAGATTTTTGATGAATCTACTCACAATGTTCGAAATCTTCATACTTTTATATACTTGATATTTTACTACTATTCTACTTTTTTTGTTTAATGATTGATTATATTCATATAATGAAGGTGAACGAATCGCATTCATTTCTCATTAAAAGAACATTTTCTTAATTGAAAAGTAATTTTAAAAGGATTTCACAGTCGGGTGTTATTAATTTAAAAAAAGAACAGAAACAAGTTGTTCTATTTGTCATGTAAAAAAAAATCTAGTTGATCTCATAGAAAACAAGAAATTTTCTTTTTTCTTCGTCATGAAGAAGACATTCATTACGAACGAAACGCAAAAATAAAGAAAAGATAATCAATTGATGAATCCGGACACGAACGTACTCTGTCTCTAATAGTCATTAATGAGAAATTCTAAACAGAATTTGTTTTATTTATTATAATTAACGCTAATATGAAAGTTAAAATAAATCTATTGAACATATTCGAAGAGTCCTCTGTCGAATGATTATGAATGGGGGTGGTATGTATTGTCGTTTCTTTATAATTTGTGGACGACAAACAAGTATACTTATATATGCTTATTCGCACAACACATCATTTGTCCTGTTGTTGTTTCGATAGTTTTGATCGATGCGAATGCAATTACAGATATTTTTTTATCTGTTCAAAATCAAACTAAAAGATTCTGATCATTTCAATTTTGTTTTCCTTTTTTTTCTTCTTGTTTTATTACAAAGAAATTTTGAGTTTATTTTCACAAAAATTCACTTGATTTGCATGATATTTGAAAATCTTTTTTACATTGTCTAATAAATTCGGATTTTATAAAATATAAAAAGAATATTTCAGTATTATTAATTATTTCTTTTTCATATAAATATTCTAAAAATCTTCCAGACAAGACCAACACTAGCCCTTCTTGTTACTTCTTTTCTTTTTTTCATCAATCCTAATTTTTTTCTCTCTCCCTGTCTCTCTCTCTCTCTCTTTTATTCGCCCCTTCGTTTGTGCGCCCCGTACCTCGTGTATGCGCGTCGTCGACGACAACCACAGCAGATCGAATCATATGGAAGATCATATGTGGGTAAGAGAGAGAGAGAAAAAAATGGAAAAGGAACGATAAAACAGCTGATTACCCTATATAAAGCGCTAGCGAAAAGGGGCATCCATAATGGGTAACTGGTGTACATACATATATATGCCCGCATACTCCGTCCGCTCGACATGTTCAATCAAATCAGCTCATCAGTAAGAGGCAGTCAATAGTATTTTTCTCTCTTTCCGTTAGGGCCCGCATGAAAGACTACATACAATTATACTATTCATAATTACCTTTGTATTTTTACCTGTAGTTTCTCTTTCGATTTTTGATTTTTCTATTGTAGATATTTCAATGACATTTTCCTAGTCTTTTTAGTTTTTAAATTGACAACAATTTCCATCATCGAAACTGGTTTCTTTGTTTTGTGTTAATTTTTTTTTCTATTTTTCAATTAATTATTCTTTTGTGTTTTGTATTGTTTATTTGTGTTAAAAATAATAATAAATTAATGGCAACAACTAATGATCAATCACCATTTTTTGATCTACAAATTGAATCACCATCAAGTTCATGTTCATCATCACCACCAACATCGTTAAAACCAGTTAATAGTCAAAATGAAATTGATTCTGGTTGTGGTAGTGATGATGATCCAGCATTAGCTTTAAAAATTAATAAAGGTCTTTCAATGGGTTATGATTATGAATTAATTAAAAGTGTTATACAACAACAAAATGATGGAGATGATATGTCAAAATTTATTGAAACAATTGTACGTACAGCTGAAGTAAATAGTAATTCAAATTTAGCATCAATTAATAATAATAGTCCAACAAGTAAAAGTTGCTCACCAACAACAGTTAATCAAAAAACAGATATTGATTCATCATCAATAAATTCAAATTGTTCAGAAACAACAATACCTATTCCACATGATGTTTATATTATTGATGGTGCTGATCTTGCTTATAGGTAAAAAATTATTAAAACTTTTTAACGTGCAAAATTCGAGCAATATTTTTTGTTTCTATACATGGTTAGATAGAGCTCGATGAGTTGACTAACACTATATATCGTTTTTTATACTAACAATACTGATATGTTTAGATTCGCCATGAGAAACTGCGTCTATGAGACTAATTTTAAATTAGTCTCATAGATGTACTTTTTCATGAACTCGATTTTTTTTATCAAAAGGCTTAGCTCGTCAAGCTCTATCTAACCATATATAAAAAAAATTGAAAAAACAATTTCGTTTGGGTGTTTCATTATTTGCAACTATGTTTGAAAAAATATTTTAAATTTATATTATTTTAGTTTTGGTAATAATGTATTTTCATGGCGTGGTATAGAAATATGTATAAAATATTTACATTCACATGGTCATAAAAAAGTATTTGTTGCGTTACCGTATTCATTAAAACATCATCGACATGATCAAAGTTTTTCAGAATCAAAATCATTACGTGATTTAGAACGTAAAAATATGCTTGTTTATACAAATCGTATGTCAAAACAAACAAATAAACCAGGCTCATATACACATATAAGTGAAATGTTAAAATTTTCGCAAAAAACAAAAGGACATTTAATAACAAATGTTTCATTAAAAGATGTTATACTTGATTTTACAATTTATAAACACATTGTTGAAGAAAAAGTTATTCGATATCGTTTTCAAAATGATAAGTAAGATATTGAATTCTTACAAAAGATATATATTTGATTCCTTTTGTTTTTTGATTTAGTTTTCAACCATTATTAGTAACAATTGTAAGTGGTGATGATGGAAATGATTGTGAAACACATTATCCATTATGTCCTTATGGTAAAAAATGTACATATGGTTCAAAATGCAAATATTTTCATATTGAACGTCGNGTGCAGGGATATATGCAAAACAACTTATGCTACTAACGTTTCGGACCATAGTGTTTAATATTTTGATTATAAAACTGTCACTTCTGCATGAAATTTAAAATATTTTTTTATGAAAATAATCAGCACAAAAAGCTCTACAAAGTATGATAAATGAAGAACTTTTCTCAATACTTCGTTTATTTGGTAGTTGACTGTGCATGTGATAATAATATCACTTTGTCTTTTTTTGTGTCATTTTTTTCGTAGGACTGAAGATTGCTTTGCCTATTTTATTTTATATTCCGAGAGTTTTCCGTATGGAACAGATGTATACAGATAGTGCTCGATCTCCGCTACAAGAATATATAATCAAATTAAATCAACGTTGTTTAGTTCAAATGGATGACTCAAAATACAAAAGTGGGGCGAGACTTATGACTCCCACTGTATTTGTTTGACTATGGGATAAATTTATTTTTTTATCATAGGAGCAAAACACAAATGTCATGCAGCTTTAACTGCTCCATTATTTCGTCGAGCTAAAATTATATCGAATCTGGATTTAATTGTTAATTGTACAGATAAATTGCTTGATCAATGGCGTTCAAAATGTGAAGATCGCATGTATGTACATGTCAATTTAGTTACTAAATGTCGAAATCTTCTACTTGATATTTTTGGTTTTATTGCATTCGATGATGATCTTGAATGTTTGGATTCAAATAACATCACCAAAAAAAAAAGCTTACACAGGCACTGAGAGAGTTTTTGGATATTTTTGTTTTGGCAATGCGTAAGCCTATGTTTATGATAAGATTGTATTTAGCAAGTAGTGCACGTTATCGAAAAGCAATATCTACTATTCACGAATATATTAATCAAATGATTGAACAAGAACAAAGAAAGACATCTTAAGAGATCATCGAAAGAAAGAGAACAAGTTTTATTGCATCACTTGTTGGATCATTACAACAAGACGAAAAAAGTGAAGCAGCAAAACCAGAAGAAGATAAGTGAGGTAATCATATTAGTTGAAATTCTTAAATTTAAGAAAGTATTTTTCCTCTTGTATACCTGACTGGAAAATAAGTAAACATAGACTGTGTATTTCTACTACAATGCATAGGAGACATCAGTAATATTAATCATTCTGAACTGGACTGTAACCATGTCCATCGTTAAAACAGGACATTGTGTTATTCAGCAAATGATTGTTTTCTTAATCATTGTATTTTTTTCGTAGAATTATCTAAGAGTGAAGTCTTTGACGAAATGTTGCTTTTCTTGATGGCTGGCTATGAGACTTCAGCAGCTGCTGTAGCCTGGTTTATACATCTGATTAGTAAACATCCACGAGTTCAAACAAAAATCAAAGCCGAATTAGCACAACACACTGAACATAATCTTTCCATTGATCAGGTTGATTCTCTTGTTTATTTGGACTGTGTTATTGAAGAAGTGCTTCGTTTTGTTTCGCCTGCTACTGGTGTTACACGAACATTAACAATCGATGATCAATTTCCTCAAAGTGGAATAAAATTGCGAAAAGGTGATCAAATCATGATACCCTTTTATAATTTGGCTCGGGATAAAAGATATTGGAATATTGATCCTGAATTATTCTATTCGGAACGTTTTCAAGGAGAAGACAAAAATCATAATCCATATGCATCAATTCCATTCGGTGGTGGTCATCGACAATGTATTGGTCAAGATTTAGCGAAATTCGAACTGAAAGTTATTGTAACTAGACTTATGCAACATGTTACATTTGGAGATGGTGGTACTGAAGTCAATCAAGCTGGATATGAACAAAAATTAACAACTGTACCTCGACATCTGGGGGTTACAATTACTTTCGACTAATATCTTTTGGAAACAAGTTACAATTTTTATGTAAACATAAAGATTAGAAGAATAACTAGAGTATTTATTCAAATTAAAAAGCAAATAAATAGTCTAAATAACAAAGGAAACATAAAATAATTAAGGTATAGAAGTGAGGAAAAAATAATAATCAGTCCCAAATAGCAGCTAATAAAAAGTCTTTGTAGACAACATTTGTTACCAGCGGAAATTTCATCACAGAAGGGCTGTACATACATTGCAATGTCTGATTCGTATTCATTTGTTACTTTAAGAAACTGTGAAAGTTTTCGAGGGGATGGCATTTTCAAAAAGTATGAATTCATTTACTATGAGTGTCTGCCACTTTTGTCAATGGTTATACTAGAAACATCTTTTCATGAGAGAACTATACTAACATTTCACGTTTGGGTTGTAAGAAAAATTTATTGACTGATGAAATGTTATCGTTGTTTTTTTACTTTTTTTTTTCTGTATTGTCCAACTAAGAACGTTACTTCTTCACTTGATATCTTTTCTAGAAATAGTGCTTTTATTTTGAGTAGATACAGTTCTTATCGAATTATTTTTAACAGTTTGTGCAGTATCTTTTTCGATCGCTTTAAACGCTATGAAAATAGGTAAGCGTAAAATAAGTAGAAGGAGATAACGACTCACCAGATTTAAACATTTCTAAACATTGAGGTCAATACAAACAGCTTAAGTTTACAGTTCATTATTTTGCCTTAGTTAACAATGTCATAGAATATGTGGGTGTTGGTGTAGCCAGGAATGAAGAGAAGATCCACACAACCACAACCTAAGATTCTTGTTTCTTCCGCCGTTGTTTGTTGTGCATTGTGATTCTTCCAGGACGTTTTCTGAGAATGGACAGATAAAGGCTGTGCATATGAAAAATCTAATTAGTTTTTTTCTTCTGTTTTTAATGTAGGTATACGAAAGTGGCCGTAAATGTCAGATTGAAGAACGAAAGAAAAGGACGCGCCACCTGCAATTATTTTACATTGACTAATCTCGATAGTGAAGTGAAGAAAGAGTTTTTTTTCTTTTAAAATTGGAGAAAAGAACAGAGTGCAGAGATCCTATTCTTCAAATATTGACGTACTTTGAGAAGTGATGACTGAGAAAATAGCTGGCCAACTGCATATTTATTACGCCTTACTTTTTTTCCTTATTGAATACATATCGGTGTGAAAATTAGCAATGAACGATTTTGATCAGATCTTTTTTCCTCACTCAATACCAAACGGAACAGTTCTATTGAAATTCAAGGCAATTAGTCGGATGTGATATCCGACACGTTCAAGTCCATTGTAATCTCCTCCATAGGCTTCATAGACAAACATGAGTTGATGATACCTTTGCCATTGTCTGCTAATTATTACAAGAGTTTAAATCGAAGTCTCAAAATCGGCAGCGGACTATCACATTTAACATACTATCGCGTTCTTGCGACTTGCATTCACACCGTGTTGTTTTCTTCTGAAACCGAAAGTGCTACTGAAAAATGATAAAATATCAATGTTTCTCTTTTGAATACGAGCTTTGAGCACTCTTATCGGCATTTGATGGAAAAATCGAGCAACAAACGATTAAAGTAAAGGGATAAAATGAACTGGTCAAAATAGCAACAAGGTGAACCACATTTTTATTCTCTGCATTAGTTGTTGTAATGAGATATGCAGGTTCAGAACTTCTACAAAGCGATCTAGATGTGAAGGAAGAAGGTATAGAAAAATATATGGGTAAAATCGTACAGAATGAAGAATATTCTCAGTATGCTCTACGGCTGACACGACATTAGACAAGCATAAAAGTTCTTGTTCAGGTACCAGATTAAATGCTTGTCATGAAAAATTATTCGAAAGAAACAATCTGAATCATCGAAAAAAGATAGCTTTTTTTATACTCTTGGGAGTGATATTTATCATGCTGTGTGCATCGATTCGCTTATGGATCAGTTGGAAAACCGGGCAAAAAGATTGTTATGATTCATGCATGGCTTATGTTTAGATACAATTTATCAGTGGACTTATTGTAACAATTATCGGATTTATATTTCTGATCAGTTCGTTAATCGTTGGCATATGTTGGCTACGACAAAGATGATCAATTGCAATACTTTATGCACAACAGATAGATGTTCATAATGTGCCATTAGGATGTGGATGTCAACCTGGATGAGAGGAAGATTCAGACAGACAACTACACAACGATCGATACATATAATAACAATCCGCACACATTCTACACTGACCACCGTATGAATATGAAGCCCTGGGCACATTAGAAGACCCCTACCCCACAGGGTGTGGGTGTGCGCATAATCAACGTATACCCACACCCACAACAACTCATATTGAAGATACAAAAGCGTTTGTATCATCTAGAAACATGGATCTCTCGGATATAACTCGAACTAACTTTTAGTGACACACTGTTCTCTAGATCGTCTCGACACAGAGTGAAGATTTTGTTACAGCGAAAAATACGCAAAATATGAAGACGAAATGTATATACAACTGACTACAGACATGCTATGCTTCTAACCACATTAATACGATAGATCGTTTTTCTGGCGATCGATCATCCTCGGAAAAAAACTATAATCTGCCAGAGATGTTTAATTTTACGTATTTTGTATTATTATAATGACGCCAAAGAATACATGTGCGTTCCACGCGGTAGCCCAAAAGAGATGCACTAACAAGTTGTATTATATATATTAATTCAAAATAAAAATTCGCGTAGAAGAGCATCATTAGTTCTAGTTCAAGACTGTTAGAGTGTGGGTGATGTATGGATGTCGGTGTGCGTGGAAGGAGAAGTGCGAGAAGACCCACACCTATCCACCAATATTCGTGGATCTAAAAATAATAGCTATTTCTTAAAAAGAAAACATAGTTGTCATTATTGCATTGGTTTATATTACTCATTTTTATCGTATCACACGTTTATTACATACTTTTTATCATAGGTAAGGTTAACAAGAAAAATAAATGACTTTACTACAAATAATTAGTCTGGAAAACAATAGAATATGTCGTTGGTAAATGAAAATTGAATACATAATTGACAATAGATTTCTATTCATACAAATTTTAAAACAATTATGGACAAGTTGTATTTTTTCAAACTACAATTTATTATTGTTAAACTTCTTTGTTGATTTGCTTACATTTAATGTCATAGATCATATTTAAAAAAAACTCATAATATCTTTTATTACTCTTGAATAAAATCATGATTCAATTCTATAGTATTAATAACATAATTGCTTAACGTAAAAAGTTATCTCAAAACCTTCTGATCGAAGTATACCGTAGAGATACAATTAAGTAAGCGGTACAATAAGTTACGTAAGTCAACTTACGATGACTGCAGTAAAAATTTCTCTTATCTGACTACTAAAGGAAATATTTCAACGTAATCACTATTTGGAGGTTTATACTTATTTTCATAGAAATGGATTTCTATATTCTGTGTGTAAATTATGAGGATTTAATCGATGTCACTTGTCTTTTCTATTCGCAGAATCGTACTTTTAACTTTGCTTCACAAAACCTCTTCAATTTTGCTTTGTTTCGACACTTTGTTCTCAAGATTGAGATCAGTTTCATTCTTATGTCTGCATAAGAGTATATATGAATAGGAGTACAACAAAAAAAAACATTCACTTCACACAGATTGTTCTAGTTGGTGAAAGTGAAAACAATGGGTTCATAGTTCATTTTAACGATGTATTCACTAAGAAGAGATCGATTTCAAGTAACAACTGTTCGGTAAGAATTAGTGAGAATTGTACAATGATGATATATAGAAAAATAAAGAAATAGAATTTGGTTTTTGTTCAAGAAGATTTTGAATGAGTCTGACAAATAAAAGCGTCAATTACAGTCTTATTGTCTAAAGAGAAGTAACGTTCAATAACTGGAAAAAAAAAGAAAAAGATGACAAGCAAGTAATGATAAATATGATAATTTTGTTGATGATCTCTGTAAAATCTTAATAGATTTGATCGCTTATGATTATCTTTATTCTTCATTCTCAAATATTTATCTAATTCATCATATTTAAATGTTATCCTTGAAATTAATTTCGTTGCATCTGTTTGCTAACAATATATTCAATTTCAGAGATAAAACTTTGATATCAAAGAAAAAATGCACAAACAGGTGGAATGATTTGCTTGTTTGAGGCAATGTTACATTGTGTAAATATTTTATCATAATTTTCGAGTTATATCAATGTAATAATTATTGTGTGGGTAATTAAATTGCATAGTTGAAGGTTTTCTTTCTGTTTAAAGTTCTCGCCCACCTAGAAAAAAAGTCAATTTTTGGCAAAAACTTGAAAAAAAGATGAATGCATGAAGAGACAGTTCGAGGTCTAATCTTTCATAAATGATAAGATTCTTTTTAATTCACACTTCATTTTTTTCAAAAATTTCCATCATTTTCTGTTTGAAAAATATGGTTTTTGAATCACGCATCCCACAATTCTCTAACGAGCTTCATTGTAGTCAATGATTATTTTTTTTTGCTTGAAAGAGCATATCAAGATGCAAGGCATGACAGTATCCACCTTTTTGTTTTTGAATTAAGCTTTGTTACTATTCATATAAAAGTACTTTTACAATTAGAGCGCCACTTTTTGAGACATTGAACTTTTCTCCACTTAAAAAGTAAAAATTTTAAAAAGGGGCTCGGTCATGTCCTGGATCCTGACATGTCCTTTCAAACAAAAAAATTAAGTATATAGAATGAAGACCCACAAAGAAGTATGTGTTGTCAAATAAGGTATTTTTAAGCATTGTCTATTAAATATCTCGCAAAAACGTCATGATATAGAACTGAAAATTTCATGCAATCCGAGTCAAGATTAATATTTTTTGAACACACAACTAATTTTCTGCCAATTTAATTCTGATATTATCAAATAGAATCTTCGTATATTTCGAACTATTGTAGTTCTCTTCATTACACGTTCTATTTCATTGCCGTAACATGACCATAGTCATTTATCTTTTCAATTAAATGTAATAAGTAACCTGAACATTCTAATGAACATGACATAAAATGAAAAACTTATGTTTTTTGTACAATGGTATCAATTATCTTCTAAAAATCTTTGTAGATATCTTTAGTTTAAATTTGTTCATTATACAATGAAAACCTATTCGATATAGTCCGAGTCTATATTTGTATCTTTATCCGTAGAATATTGTCCTTGTAAATGATTTGTAAGTTGATCCTGATCTGCAAGTATATGTACGCGTGGATTTGTCATCTCTTTCCACTGATTTGTTCTTTCTCTCTTTCTCTCTCTCTCTCTCTATGCTTCTTTGTTTAAACCGGTAGTCTTCCTGACAATTAGCTCTCAAATTTCCTCTGACCACAAGTGAAATTGTTGACATGTGCACACCAATACTATGCTTCTTTTCTTTCTCTTCATTTTGTTCGCTGTCAAGTATCGAAATGTGTGAAGAGAGGAAAGAATTGAACGATTAACCGAATGAAATGAAATGGGGTGGTGCTCCATCGTCAAACATAACATACTTTGCAGAATTTTTCTCTTTATTCTTTTGTTCTCAATTGCTCTTGGCTGTTGCCCTTCTTCAAATAAGAAAAAAAACGCAAACTGTCGATCAAGTTATCAAATTCCGTTATATACATTTATTACAAAAGAGAAATTGGATTGTTACATCTTTTACTCTGTTCATTGTATATTCTCGTGAGCGCATTTATATGAGTACGTATTACTAAACTGTTATGCATACCATATAGATGTATATGATCGTCGACGAACCATGACAAATAGGAAGCTTTCTAATACTTAATTACGTGATCGATCGAATTTTTTCTCTTTTTTTTTCGTTTTACAGAATAGACAACAAAAAGACAGCCGACCGTATCGTACTGAAATAAAGACTGATACAAGATTAGATGTAGACAGCAGTATTGACCTTTTTAAAAATTTCCTCTGGCCTCGTGAACATCCGATGACCATCAATCTATTTTAACACGCAATGAATATGAGAGATAAAAAGCTCGTTACCAAGATGAAATTTGAAGGTCATCGATCGTATGAGCATTGCTATCATTGTACATATATGAGCACTAGTTAAAAGAGAAAACGGAGCTTGAGCAATGAAGCATGACGTATGAGCATGTATACACCTTGAAACTCAATATATATGAATATATGTATGCTTTAGGCAATGTCTCTGTTTCGTTGTTCTTCTTTTTCTTTCTTCACTTTTTTTTCTCCTATTAGACAATCAACTAATAATGATGAATGACAGCAATAGGTGTTGATCGATTAGAAAAGTTGTTGAACATAGAAATACTAGACTAAGAAGAACAAAAAAGAAAAGACATTCTATGGTTTACTAAAATAATGAACAAACTTGATTATGGATTCACAAATATCAATTGAATATGGTAAAAAACCTAAAGTAAGTTCTATCATAATGACTTTCAACATTTCATAATGATTGATCATTAAATTTAAGGTTGATAACGAACAACATATCATTCGAAAAAACGGTTGCATGAAGGAAATGACTGGTATATTTATTTTTATTTAAAAAAAGAAAATCATTTATTTCTTGTTTAAAAATCTATTATTTAAGATGTATGCCATGATCATTTTCGCATTGATAAAGAACAATCGATGCTTATTGATTGTCAACGGTTACTTGAACGAAATGAACCATTAGATAAGCCAGATAAATATGGCATTACTCTTGTAAAAAAAAGAAGTTTTTTTTTTTAAAAAAGGTCTTATTTTGTTCTTATAGTTGCATATTGCTGCTGCAAAAGCATATTCAAGTGTAGTTCATTTTCTATTACAACATTATGTTAACGTAGATCAAGTTGACGACACGGGCGCTACAGCATTACATCTTTGTGCTAAACATGAGCAAGTAAGGAAAAAGGAAAAAAGAAAAAAAAAATTTCTTTTCCGCCATCATTCACGACATTTGTCTTCCACATGAGTTCTTTTTGTTTTTGTTGATTACTAGGGTTTGATTGTAAAATTTTTACTTGACGCTCATGCGAATCCAACAATTTGTGATCGATTTGGTCGAAAACCAAGTGGTAACAAATGGAATTTCTTTTGTTTTTAAATTTAATATTTTTTTCTTTTGTATTATTATTTAGAAGTGTGTGCATTGAATAGTTTTATTCGTGCATTACTCCTTAAAGCTGAAATTAAATTTGAAGAAAAACGAAAACGTGCTGAACAAAGTGATGATAGCTTAGAAGAAGAACGTGAAGAAACTATTGATAGTTTATCAGATGACGATAATAACAATGATGATCTACAAATTTTATTTAAACCAATACCACAAAAGCCACCATTGTGAGTCACTATGATTCAGATGGAAACAGAAAAAAACACGATACATTTATTTTTCCTATTCTATAGAATTATTTCTCAAATACTAAACAACGATGATGATAATGATGATGATGACGATATAAAAATGATGAATATTTTTGATGAAAAATTAAATTACTGTACCAATGATGATATAGTAAGTAGATGAATAAAATTGCGGAAAATCTTTATGCGAATAAAAGTAAATTTTTTGAATGATTCAAACGTATGTGATCTTATAAAAGCTTAGCAATATATGACTTTGAGCAAGTTTTACAATTTACATCCAAGGTTATAATAACTTAATTATAGATTAAAAAAAATAACTTTTAGCTTTTTTGATTTCATGTAGTATAAAATACGTTTTGATATTTGTTCACAAAATAGAGAAACAATATAGTATTTGTTTATAATAGTAATTGCTTTCAATTTCATTTTTCATTTATGGTAAGAGCCAAAGAAAAAAAATTGACCTTGTTCTATTTGCTTCTATGTAGAAGTGCATATTTAAAACATTAAAAAATTTTCTTTCGAATAAAAAAAAGATTATTCATTTGAAACATCATTTTATGACATTAAGTTTTACTTTATGCTACCAGAAGTAAATTACTTCACATTTTTCTTTTGCTCACCTTGAATCAATTATCAAATTTTTTATTTTAATTTGTTGTACTATCATGTACCTATGTCTGGATACGCTTATTAATACGGAACAAAAACTAATTGTTTTTTTTCTCTAACTAATTTGTATCATTTTTTTGTATCATAATATCACCTTGTTAGAAAAAAAACAACAAACTAATAGAATACATTGTTATTACTCAATAATTGCATCATCATTCAAAGTGCTTGACGGACTTGTCTTACGCTTGAATGAGCTGAAAAACGTCACGAAAGACGTTCACTCATTACTTCAACATAATGGGTAAAAAAAAGTAAATCATTTAGTGTGATTCTGATCGGTCCAGTCGCACACACACACACATACACATTCACATATATATATATAACGTAAGAATGCGATACAGAGAGGGAGAGAAAAGAAAAGTAATGGACGAAAGGAGGTTTGATCAAATATGGGCGAGAGTAGGAGAGCTATCGTCGTTGTTATTGTGAGCGCTCTTCTAATTGACGAAGTAAGAAGAAGAAAAAAAAGAAAAGAAGATACCCGTCGTCGAAAGTAATCCTTTATCGAGTGACAAAAAGCGACGTCGAGGGCGACTTAACGCCATTGATACACTCATATACGTATACATAGAGACATACGGATGTTATGGCGCCTACAATGTTACCATTGATGGTTGATATGGGTTCTTATAAATCTCCGGTGAGCTATTTTTATTTTTTGTAATAATATTTATCTGTCCTTATCGATTATTATTGTTTCCGTTTCGAATGATCAAATGATCGACGTCTGCTGTCTCATTGAATAGTATACATCATTGAAGTATATGATCGTTAGTCTCATAAGTGTGTGTGCATACACTTATAAAAGTTGCTTGTCGAATAGCCATACGGAAGATCATGTTTTTTGTTGTTCGATAGTTGACAAAAGTAGAGAAGAAGAAAAAAAAGAAGGAGAAAGCGAACAAAAAAAAAACTGTGGATTTGAAGAATTTCGGTAAACATGCTCGAGAATGCAGGCAAGCGAGTAATACAAGGATAAGAAAAAGAAGGTGGGGGGAAGAAAGAAAAATGAAAGAAAGAATACTCAGCATTTGCGAACTACTTGAAATGTGCAAAATCGAAATTCGGCTGTAACAAACAAAGAAACAAATCGCAAACGAACTAACGTTATTATTATTATTATCATTGTTATTATTACTCATTTTTCACAAAAATACTCTTCATGTTGTACATTTATTTAAGTCTATTCATTTTCGCAGACTAACGTAAAAGAAAAAAAAGAAAAACGATCAGCGACGAATCGACACATATATTCAACGTACATATTGTAGTGACCTTTTTTCTGGTGTCTCATGTCTATTTGTATTCATTCTGTCTGTCCATCAAAGATGAATACATATTAATTGTTCGTTTATATTTATATGTAGATACTTGTAATTTTTTTTAATTAGAAAAGATAGTTTATATTAAGAAAATCATGCCATGACAAAAGACGACGTTAACTATCATTCAAATAGCGTACCATATGATCAAGAAAAGCGTTCAGAAAAATTATCTAATGATTACTTAAAACAGGTATTTCATTTTTCTTTTTATATATTTATTAAAAACGTGTGTCTTTCATAGAACAATATTTATCCTCATTTAAATGATCAGGCATCCATTCATGTGTTATTTATTCGATGGAACTTGTAAAGACTCTTTCGCCTCTATTTTTTTTTACTTAGTATGTTTGTGCATTGACGTGCATCAAAGAGTTTCTCTAAATTTATTGCGTACCGAGAGAAGAATTGTTTGGACAATAGAGTAGACGAATACTTATCTGTGAAGTGTTTTTTAAATTGTACGAGAAAAAATTATCTATAGGCTTCTTTTACCATCTATTCTGTTCTTTGTCCTAATCATCTATATCGATAAAATGATAATTATTGAAATACATAAAACTGTCTCGAATGATTAAAATCAGAATAAGAAAAAAAATTTTTTTCGTTCTCACGTAAGAAATAAAATTGAGACATTTGTATTACTTTATAGTTTTTATGAGTAACTTGTTGGTAAGATCATATAATTTAACTTAATTTATTCTTTAGTCACTTCCATATAAATTACCTAATGATGATTTGGCGCTATTACCTGAAATCTCTGAACAAAGTTTACTTTACGATTTGGAGATGCGCTATCGGCAAGGTCAAATCTATGTAATATTTATTTTATTTTATTTTTCTTTTTTTTTCTTATTCTCTTAAACATTTAGACTTATATCGGAGATATCCTTATCGCTTTAAATCCATTCGATCACTTACCAATATATGGTCGAAAAGTAATAAAAAAAAGTTTTGAATCTTTGTTTTTCCGTTTTTTTAATATAAATCAATTTTAGATATCTGAACTTTATAAAAATACAGAATCAATTGTTTCGTTACCTTCACATATTTATGGATGTGCCGAACGCTTATATCGAAATATGTTACGTGAAAAAACATCTCAATGTGTTGTTATATCTGGTAAATAAAAAAGAAAAGGAATAATAAATTTCTTTTAGAAAAAAAAATTTTTTTTTAATGTTTAGGTTTATCCGGTAGTGGAAAAACTGAATCATGTAAATATATTGTTCAACATATACTTAGTCGTTCCTTATCTGTTGAAATATCACTTAATATGAAAATAAATCAAGTAGAAAATTTTCTATTAATTAATTAATTTTGAATGAAAAATTCTTTAGGTTAATCCACTTATGGAAGCATTTGGTAATGCTAAAACATATATTAATAATAAGTATGAATAAAATTCAATTATTTAAATATGTTAAAGTTTAATTTTTTAGTTCAAGTCGTTTTGGAAAATATCTTGAAATTCATTTTTCACCAACAGGAAATGTTTTAGGAGGTAATAAAAATAAAATCTTATGTAATTAATTTAAATAAAAAAATTCTTATATTTAATAGCTCATTTAAAAGAATATTTACTTGAAAAATCTCGTGTTATATCGCATAATAATGATGAAGGAAATTTTCATATATTTTATTATCTATTTGCTGGTTTATCTCATGATACGTTAGTCCGCAATGGTTTAAGAATACCGAGTGAACATCGGTAAAATAAAACCACTTAGAAGGAAATTATTTATTTTATTTTATTTTATATTTTTTAACTAAATTAGATATATGTCACATAATATTGAATTAGCACAATTGGATAGTGCAAGACAAGTTGAATATAGAAAAAAATTTCAAATGGTTAAACAAAGTTTAATATCTATTGGATTTTCTATTGAAGATGTTCAATCAATATTTACCATTCTATCAGCTATATTACATATCGGTGATATTGCTTTTATTCCACATGGTTCAAACGATGGTGTACGTGTTAAAAATAATAGTACAATTGATAAAAGTATTAAAAAAATGTTAAATGAATAAAAGAATTTTGACTTTGTTTTCTTTTTGTAAATAGTTGCTGAACTTCTACAATTATCATCAATGGAATTTAGTTCAGCATTAGTTACTGAATTACAAGTAACACGTGGTGAACAAATATTTCGTGAAAGAAATATTATTCAAGCATCCGAATGTCGAGATGCATTTGCTAAAGCACTTTATGGAAGATTATTTAGTTGGATTGTTAATGGAATTAATTCATATCTACAACCAGTAGAAGATGAAAGGTGATTTTGTTTATTAAGACATAAAAATTAATTATTTATTGTACAGTTTTAAGTACAAAAAAAAAGAATTTTCTCGTCTACCACTAGTACTATGCATACTGGTTTTTCGCATATGTGCAAAAATACGAGAGATTTGCGAAATTCGTCAACAATACTTGAAACTATAGATAAAAGGAACTTTGTTTACGTACTACGATATACGATTGAGAAAGAAGAATACTCCTGCCTTTCGGTTATCTTGCAGTATTGGGTACTGCATAGCGACAGATTCAATAGTCCCATATTGCCCCTACAACTAATACTAGCTGTAAGTCTGGACAGAAGGCTAGTTTGGCGAGGAGCTGTTGCGCTCAATTGCTTCAGCTTTCCATGTACACTTACTAACGACAAGAGCAAGTGTATGTCATAACATAGTCAGCATGCTATCGAACAAGTGATCCGGGACAAATAGCCGTCAGTGAATTGTCTAAGGTTGTTTTATGGCTGATGACAACAAGGATTGAATCCAATACCTTGTGGATACGTGCGATTGCGATTCATCTCAACTACCGTATAACTTTTCTATAGTGGACATCATTCGGATGTTTCAATAATATTCACCGTCAAATTAAATGACGACATCCGTAATAGAGAGATTTATTTCCAATAAAAATTGATAGCCGAAACCTTCACAGCTATTCACTAGATGAAGATGTCCACTGTAAGAGGCTGTATTGTACACAAAACTAATAGTGTGTTTTATGCTATGTACATATCAGCGAATTGCAACTTTTTGGTAGATTGAGATTTTAGCTGCAGTTTGCTTACAACTTCTGATTTTTTCGACTGATTTGGACATTTTTTTAAAATCTACTAATCCTCTTCGAACATTCTACTACCACAAAATATTTCAGCTCTGTAACTTATACTGCTGCTAACGTATGACAAATACATTGCAAAAAAAAAACATCTTTTTTTGCTGACATGTACAAAAAAAAATGAAACGTTTCGAGTTCTTCATTCAACATCCACAATGTTTCAAAAATACTTATATGTTTTCGTGCGATTGACATGAAGAAACTGAAATTATATATATAAACAATTTCTTAGTATATTTTATTATACTCATCTACTTAACTCAATAATAAAAATGACTTTACTCATTTTTCAGCTCTGTATAGAGAACAAAATGTNCTACGTCGTTCTGCTCAGCACTACGTCATTCTGCTCAGCACTATGAAAATGTGCTAACTATTCATTGAAGCTAGACTATTTTTTATAAACAGCAGTAAGATGCATTTCGTCCCGGGCCGAATTTCCAGTGATATTTCGGCCTGGGCCGAAACGCCGCCGGAATTTAGGACCGGGCCGAAGTTCCAGGCCGAAAATTCCTTGGGCCGAAATTCTGGCCTCCCCCTAAAATAGTATGTCAATATATTCACGTGAATTACTGAATTGTACTGTGATCGTTTCGGTATGTTTACAACAAGATGATTAATCATCTTATACTCTTCAACCAGTATAATTATCTATTATATTATATACAAATAAACGTCGTCATAACGTTGTAAACAATAATATTACTCAAATTTGTGTAGGTTTTCTTCAAGGGCCTAAAAACACATGTCAAGGTGATTAAGTAAAGAATAGGTATTTTTAAATATGAGTATTTGTTTGTAAAATATTTTAGTGGCGCACCATTGATGATTTATGTTTCAAAAAATGATACATGTAATACTATGAGAATAACTTCATATAGATTGAATGTGGAGTGGTAGAATATCCTGGTGTATGTACTTATATGAGTACGTTCGTGTATTGGATTAATATTCATATAAACGATAAAGATTCTATTGCATGTGAAGCATCAATGAAATCAATATCTTATGTGATATTATTTTTTTTATCATGTATAAATTTGTTTTTCTATTTCAAAATAATTCTTTTTGTATTTATTTTAAAAAACGAATTAGCTTTTGTTTTAATTCTAACTATATAAAAAAAATATGTTTATCTTGGTAAATTAAATATATTTAACTAATGATAATGCTAGTAATACGAGTTCACTCATCATTTTTCTCTTTCTATTTAAAAATAAAACGTAAGCTTTTGATGTGCTCAACACACCATTTTCAAACACAAAAGAAAAAGAGCTAGCATTCTGTATAAACATCGTTTTTCTCTTGTTTTCTCTTCCTTGCATTGCATTTCTTGTCAATATTACTATAGCAAGAAAAACAAAAAACAGTTGTTTATGTCCAATTTTAACTTTTTTTTCTTTTGTGCTTGAAAATAGTGTGTTGAACTTATTGAAAGCTTGCATGCCTGCTTTTTAAAGAAAAGCAGAAAAAATGATAAACGTACTCGTATTAATATCCTTTTCAAAAACAAAATATGTCGATATGTTGCATGAAGTTAGTTTTCGATTATATGATTGTTCTTATTTTGAATTGATCACTTATTTACGATGATCATGGTATCTACCTAGATAAAACATAGAAATGTATGTATAGCGTTTGACGAATGATATTTATTTAATGGATTCATTATCATCTTCTGAATTTTGGTTACGATGAGAACCTTGCCCATGATTTTTAGTTTCTTCATATCTGTGACCAACAGTGGAGTTTATCAAATCATCATGTCCTTCATTATCATTATTGTTTAGTGTTTTAGAGCCTTGTTTTGCACCTCAAGCATAATTGGACTGAGTATTTCCTGAAAAAAGAAACAATAATGGCAAAGCAGAGATGTGACAATGGGGGAGGGGGAGTGCGGGAGGAGGTGCACACCTATCACACTTTTTAAAAATTTTCAGTTAAAATGGTATTGTTTATTTACAAAGAAAGGTTGTAAAATGAAAAACTTAGTTCACCACTTTCCCACACTTTCAAAAAAATTATATACGCACATTTTTAGCTCTTAAAAAATTTTGTTACAGCCCCTCTCCCTCAGTCTTTTATCTTCTCCATATACCTGTGGAAAAGAATAATTAAAAGCAAAATCAGATAAGAAAAGAAAAAGAATACAATAAACAAAATAACAATCAACGATACGATAAAGCACTTCGTATTGATCTCTTATTATTGTATGTAATCGAAGGATATTTACCAGTCCAGTCTAAGCCTTCACATACATTTTTTACGATGTATTTTCGTACTAATTTGTTTTAATGTTTTGCTATTGTAATCTGACAATTTTTCTAATATTACTTTTACTATGTTGACAGTAAAATATCATGAATCATTTTTTTAGACAAACAAACAAACAAATATCTTTAGTTATTGTGTTTAATAAATACATTGACACGTGAAGGACAGGAATTGCATAAAAAGCTAAATCACCACATTAGTATTTTTTTCCATACTATGGAATCATGTATCAACGTAAAGAGTATGTTGATACTAACATATAGGTACTAGTTTTATGAGATCTCAGTCGAATTTCCAAATTGAAAACTTATTAAGAAAGTATCGCATTTTGTTCATTATTCTAGTAATTCATCATATCACAGTGGATTCAATCTAAAGATAATATACTATACTACTGAAATTATGAATGTTATAGCTCTTTGATGAAGCTTCAATTCTATATATAAATGATTAATTGATTGTTTAATTTCCGACGTATTGGTAGGCACTATATACATATTTACTGTATTTATAATTTTCCAATATCGTTAAGTAAATATTCTAATTTAAAAATTGAAATGATCAAAATTGTCGTATTACTCATTTGGTAACCCTTTTAAAATGCAATAAAATCATATATTTTACAAAATCAAAAGAATTTTGCCATTCACAAATGCTTCTTAGCAACATTCTTCTCGAGGCACAGTTTTGTGTCTCTTTAATCAATGTTTCGCAAAATTTCGATTGAAAAAAAACTCAATTTTAGTGAACACTAATATGATATTTGAAACTATTATAAAAAGCTGATTTAGTCTATGTGTAATTTACAGAATTTCAAGAAAATCTTTTTTTTTGTTGTTGAAAAGTTTATCTCTAATATCCGCCTGGAATTACATGAAAAATAAATTGTATCAAACCACGATCTAGACACCATAAAGAAATCTTGAAAATTGTCTAAAAATATTAAATGACAAAATGGCAGATATATGCTAAGACTATTCATCTGTACATCGGATTTGTATCTCGTTAAATTAAACAATCATTTCATGACTTATAAAGGCAAGTTTGAAATCTAATTGAGATTGGAATAGCATTTTTGTAATTTTCAGAGTAAGGTAGATCGTTAATGTATAAAAATAGAAAAGTTGTTTATACATTGAATAAGTATTTTTTTTTGTTTTTATGCAATTAGCATAAATTTTCGTTATAATTGTTTTCTAATCATGGAGATAGAGAAACATCGAATGATTCGTGAATTTTCAACAATTATTAGGTAGAATTTTCTCAAGCTATTAATGAAAAAAGATTTGCATTGAAGATTGTCACATAAATAATTAAATATTAAAAACTGTAATTCCATGTCGATATTTTATACTTATAAAAGCAAAATTATATTGAATGTATTATGAGTAGAGGTGAGGTGAGAGGGATTTAAAAAAAGTGTCTTATATGACATGTGTGTCTTATCATTAGGATATGAGAGCATAATAAATGTCTATCAATACTAATGAAATTGAAAATTAATTTTTTTCTATAAATAGGTTAATGGGTGGTATGTGACACATAATAGTTCTCATAGAGAAATTGAATCTTTAGTAAATGTCATTGAATCATTTAAATTCCTACATTAAAATACATATTTTCAAAATGATGCAATAAATAATTGTAAATCAAGTAATTATCTTATACTCTAACAATACCAAAACTTGAATACAGCAAAACTAATATCAATGAATGTATGACTCATATACAATTGTAATAATAAAGAGCATTTACGAAACTTAAACATACAAAAAAAATGGTTGGTTTTTTATTAGTAAATAGGAAACATTCAAAAAAAACCTGTTATATTGTTATGTTTAATGTGAATCTATTTTGTAAGCTCTTGCCCAAACAAATTATTTTCACATTGTTTATGAAGCTTTACTACTATTAGTAAATTTTTTTTTCTAAGACAATTTTTTTTAAAATTATTGCGCGTTTTCTAAACTCAACTGTATTTTCATATCAACTATGACATAAAAGAATTAGAAAGTTCATAATTTCGGTAGTATTTGGTCCTGTCTATTGATTCTCAGATTGAATCAGTTGTGATAGGATGAATTATTAAAATAACGATCAAAAATGCGTTACTTTCTTCATAGCGTTTGGGTTTCATAAATTGATCGAAACCTTAAGCAACTAGTACCAATATGTTGGTGGTAACATACGTTTTCCTTTGATATATGTTTGAATTGAGTTTGCGGAAAAAAAAATACTGTTAAGTCGATTTGACGTCAGGTACGACTCGGTTCCTTATCTATGAATGTTTTATTTTGAAAACAATAACTTTACATACGGCTTTGCTCGTATAGAAAAAAACGATCTAGGACTTGTTACGGTCCACGTGTTCACAATAACATTAGAAAAAACGTCAGATTGAGGTATCAAAACAAGACAACAAAAAGTGAGTAGGCACACAATCACTGGCAAGCAACCTATATATAAATACGAAGATTGGAAAAACAAATATCATTCGATTACATATACGAATATGCGATCAACATTGCTTATTTTGTTATTGGTTAGTGTATTATTCGTTTTATTCGGTTTTTTATCTGATTCTACTTTTAGTTTCTCTTGGCTGTTGTTGTTTTTTCAGCACCTCAGTCCGGTTATAATTCAGATTCAGCACAATACTCTCATCAAACAGACAATCATGATAATAAAGGACATGATAGTCCGATAAAGCCCAATGTTGACCACAAAGATAAAGACAGTGAAAGTAATGAAAAAAGCTCAGAATCTCAAGACCACGAACAAAATGGAAACAGTGGCCATAGTGGATATGGTGGCCAAAGTGGAAACGACGGGCACAGTGGAAACAATGGAAAAGTTGGCAATGGAGGTGGCCAAGGTGGAAATAATGGAAAAGGTGGCAATGGTGGTGGTCAAGGTGGAAACAATGGAAATGGTGGCAATGGTGGCAATGGAGATGGCCAAGGCGGAAACAATGGAAAAGGTGGCAATGGAGGTGGCCAAGGTGGAAACAATGGAAAAGGTGGCAATGGCGGTGGTCAAGGTGGAAACAATGGAAAAGGTGGCAATGGAGGTGGTCAAAGTGTAAACAATAGAAATGGTGGGAATGGAGGTGGTCAAGGTGGAAACAATGGAAATGGTGGCAATGGTGGTGGCCAAGGTGGAAACAATGGAAAAGGAGGTAATGGTGGTGGTCAGGGTGGAAACAATGGAAAAGGAGGTAATGGTGGTGGTCAAGGTGGAAACAATGGGAAAGGTGGCAATGGAGGTGGCCAAGGAGGAAGCAATGGACAAGGTGGCAATGGTGGTGGCCAAGGCGGAAACAATGGAAAAGGTGGTAACTAATTGTGTAAGTAAATATCATTCGTTACAGACTATACATACATTTATGTGTTTGTTTTAGATAGCTTTCGTAGTTATCATAAATATTTGATCAATTAAAGAAAAAGATCAATTATCTGATCGCAAATAAACTTTACTCAAAATATTGTCACTGTTTTTTTATTTCTGTAGTTAGCAATAAAACAAAGAGATTTGTCTTCTTTTAAAATAAATACTGAAAAATCATGTTCAAATGAAAAGACAACTTTATAGAATATAAAATTAATAGCATGACATATGATCTTGATGCTTGAGATTCAGAATGTTTATCGTATATGTGAGTGTTAATTCAGTTCACAAATTTACTCACAGAAGTATATACACCAGGATATTTTGCGACTGTAATTCCATATACAGTAAAACCTCTCTAATGTGAACACCGTTGGGACCGAAGAAAAGCGTTCACTATAGCAAGGTGATCATATAGGAGAGGTTCATTTACAGCAAAAATCGATTTTTGGGACTTTTCAAAACCGTTCAGATTAACAGGTTGTTCATAAAGGAGGGGTGTTCACAAATAGAGGTTTTACTGTATATAGAAAGTTATTCCCACAATATTTTCTATGTCACTTTTTCAATCAGAAATCATCAAAGATCCATCACTAAAACGGTTTAGAAATTAAAAATAATATTTAAAAATATTTGTTTTTTCTCTATAGCCTTGAGATATATGTTTACCAGCTTTGATAAAGCCTTCACAAAATTGAATAAGATGATCAGATACAACATCATGACAATATTTAATTGTACATTACATAATAGATACTTGTTAAAGAATAAGTGTTGAAAACGTCCCCAAACTATTACACATGAAAAACGACTAACGGTCAACCAGCATGATTGAAGTTGAACGCTCAAATTCTCGGATACAAAACAATCAATCTTACTCATTTTAAGTTTTTACGTAGGTTTTCGTATATTCTGCGTCGATGTATGCAATTTCTTTTTAATAATTAAGAGAAAAAATGGTAGTCATCAGCCAAAATTCAGTATTATTGTGCAAAAGTGGCTTGAAAAAGCTTTTTTGTCTCGTGTCATATTTCAAAAACGGACACATTATTAGAAATAAAAAACGGCAGTGGCAGCTTGCAATACAAATGAACATCATTACTTTGATGTTCTAAACGGATAATTCCAAATACGAAATAAAATCTTATATCTAGGATTTTTGCTAAAAAAGTTCATGTCGGTGCGTTAGCTAATGTTTTGTCAATAGCTCACTCATTTTTCAAGACATCAATATTTTCTCTTTACCAAAAGATTACCCTGATTTTTAGCTAGAAAACCCTCTCCCGTGCAATTCTTTAGCATGGAGTAATTCGCAGGGTTTATCACTTCTTTTGCACATATCAAGAACCGAGGGCCTTTTTTGTCTGTGTTTTACCGATCAGTATTTTACTCATAAAATTCAAATAGATAGACAGTTGAGGCTCAAACTTTCCAGTATTATAGAATTTGTTTACTTACATATTTTTGAAAAATTACAAGTCCTTCCCTCTTATCATTCTCTAGATACATTCGTTGAAAATTGAAATAATGTCTGTGCGTTACCTGCGTTTTCCATGTACAGTATCATTCATTGATTCATGTGGATATATTAAGATACTTTATTTTGAAGTAAACAAATAAATTCAACATATGAATTATTAAAGTCAACATTTTTTGTTAGTTCTAATAGAACAATATCATTTTTATCGATTTCTTTATTATATTTATGATGTAAAATAAAAAGATTTAATTGCAAATCGACTCGAGTTCGTATCATATTTTACAGTAAGCATTACCAACAACAATATAATTTGAAAATTTGTGATAATTGAATACTATGAAAACAATAAACAGCTGTTAATATGTGTTTATTATTGATTAGATTTTCATCATAAAAAAGGATAAATCGGACTCTTTGATGATTCACTAGATACTGATCGACGAAGACTTACTATCTTATTCAATATAGATATTTAATAGATAATTAAGTATTGATACTTACTAATCCATGACCATGAATGGTTTCGAGTTGTACAATCACCAACAATTCCTGATTGAGAAAGAACAAGTTCTATATGTAACCATCCACATTGATTCGATGATGGTATACAAAATAATCAAAATGGATAAATTAAAAAGAGAAAAGACAGAAAATGAAACATTATTTTATGTATATCACAAGCGAACTATTTTAAGCATGACTATATAAATAATGGATTGATTATGACTTAATGTATAATGAAGTGAAGTACTTTTTTTTGTTTTGTTTTGTCATTTCTGTATCATTTATATCGTAATATTTTCTATTATTTTCAAATCAAAATTCTCCTGTGCTATACTCTTTTCATGCAGCTGCTTGTTTCCTCATATCAATTATAATGAATCATACGATCGTCTACCATGAATAGAATATATGCTTATCTATTCTTTGTTTGTATAATAAAAAAAAAATCTCATAAATAATGAAATGTAAATGTCATCATGAAAGATATTCTGAATGTTTACAAAAGTACGCTCTAATCAATGTTGATGATCGACTTCGATGAGTACTTTGATTTTTTATTGTCTTATCTATTTCTACAATTTTTTTATTACGTAGCTGTTCTTGTTCATTATCTGGTTGCAATATTGGATCCCATCAAAATGTATTTTGTCCACGTGCTGGTATAGTATGTCCTGGATAACGACTGGTTAATGTAGTTGGTTAATAAGATTGTATAACACAAAATGCAAATACTTATAGTGCATATGCTGTTTTATTCAACCAAACCAGGACCTTTTTTACGTTGAGAAACTAATGTTGCTTTTTCTTTTGTTATATCATCAGATTCATCTTGATATTCAGGTATGATTAAATAAACAAAATCAATATCGAAATTAATTTATTATCGATTTGAGACGAGCAACTCTTTGCATAGAGTTGTTGATTTTTTGTTACAACAAATTTTTACTTTTGTTTTTAGTATCTGTAAAAACTACGGATATTCATGGACACCACTAAATTTGAAAAAAAAACAATATAGTTTGAAATAAATATCATACGAACACTCATTCTGAGTTGCGCTCTTGTTTTTCAGTTGGATTGTAGTTTTGTTTTTCTATGCGCGAACACTCATAGTTACTTTGACTTTTTAAAAAGACTATCAAATGAGCAATACGAGTACTTTGTTTACTTCAATTTTTGAATTAAAATATCCACTGAATGATAATAATGGGTGATATATATACAGTAAAAATGCTAATTCATGTCTATCAGTACATTGAATCTAAATATTTTTAAATTAAAGAATCGATTGATGATTTATATATGGGACTCAAGTCTCATCAGAGAGCTATAAGGTTTATGATTTCAGTAGTATACTGTCTTGTCTAGTTATTCTGAGGCTGAATCTATTATGATAAGATGGATTATTAGAATAATGATTAAAACTACGTTACTTTGTTGATAGCTTTGAGGTTTGAAAATTTGGTCAAAATTTCATGAATCTCGTACCAAATGTTGGTATCAACATACAATTTTCGTTAATATATGATCCAATGGAATTGGCCAAAAAGAAATACTAGCAGGACGATTTGACGTCTTGAGTATTCCATCCTTGGTCCTTCATCTATGAATGCTTTATCTTGAGAGCAATGATTCAACATCAAATTTTGTTCCTATAGAAAAAACGATCTATGGCCTGTTAGGGTCTAAATATCTAAAATCACAATGGAAAATTTCTAGGATAGGATAACAGACTATTACAACAATGAGTGAAAAAAAACAGTCATGAAAAATGTACATAAATACGTAGATTGAAAAGATGAATATCATTCGATTATATATACGAATATGCGGTCAAGATTCATTGATGTGTCGTTGGTTAAGCGACGATAAAGCAATAATTTTGGTCGCATACTCGTTTATATAATCGAATTATATTTGTCAGTCGAATATGCGTATTTATTTAGGTTATTCATCGCTGACTTTGTTCTCATTCATGCTTGCGATATCTTGCTACCTTAAGGGCCCCTCTCAGACTCGACTTACCACTTAGAACGGTTCGTTTGGGTTGAAACTTTCAGGAATGAGTGGTACTAGTGAGAAACGCTTATGGTAAAAATATCAGCCTTCTATACCTTATTAAACTAGACTTTCGGCTTGTTTTATAGCTTCCACAAGAATCGAAATAACTTCATGGCTATAAGAGGTATCGAGGTCGGGCTGGTTTCAATTTAAAGCTAGCCTCTGTGCGCAACTTTTCATCGGACAGAATTTTTAAATTTCCTCCCATTCATTTTTTATAAATATTTCAGTGGACATGACTTTCAAAGTAGGCCTAAAAACGGTCAACGGACAACAGTAAATCCAACTTTTCTTAGTCCAGGAGCCAAGTATCAAAAATCCGTCCGATCAAAAGTTAGCTCTCGTCAAGACCTTTGAAATAAAAAAAAAATATCGAGGGCACCACCGAGCCAAGCGGAAGTTATTCCAATTTTCCTGTCTGGAAACCATGTTTTGAGAAAACCGCTAAAGAAGTTTTAGAAATTGAGTTTTTCAGTCAAATGCAGGAAATAATGGTATATTGATAATATTTATGTGGAATTTTTGAAAGCACACAATAGATGGTGTAAGCTAGCACTACAGGTCGTACAATATGATATAAGAATGTTTATTCCATGTTGATAGAAGCAAAAAAGTAGTCTTCCGAAAAATAACAAAAACCGCGAAAATCTCTCCGAAAACCGGGTAGTGTGGTAAAAATCTCCTACGAAAGTCTGTAAAAATTTGACCTTTTTTAAAATTTATATATATTCTGAAAGAGGAAACTTCGTTGCATCTTCCTATGATAAAAATTCGACTTCGATTACTTTACCAAAAAATGGATTTTCTGAGGGTAGGGCCCCCTTAATTTGCTGATGTCTTATGTGATTTTTTTAATACTTTAGCCGTAACAAGTTATGGATCATTTCTATCAAATGAGCAAAAGCTCATAGCAAGTCGTTGCTCACAAAATAAATTATTCATAGTTAAATTTAGTATGATTCAACATATGTTCTTGTTATTTTAGTCTATACAAAAAAGTATGTACTTTTACTTACTAAATCATGTCGTTTAATATAATAAAATGACATCACCTTTTATAAATGACCTCAAAAAAAAATGGTTATTTTTTTAAAGACAATCTGTGATATTCGTTGATCCAATGAATGAATGAAAAAAGCAAAAAAAGACATTGCTTGGTCCAATACTAATCCTAACAAAAAAAAGATCAACTCAATGTAAACCACTGTATCATCGTTTCTATTTCAAAATCAAATTTCATTTCAATACTTTCACCCATTGAATAGTATATATCACACTATTTATGCCTATCAATATAAAGTTTATTTAGCGCAATTGTGTATACAATAGAGTCACTATGACAAGAAATCATTCTTTTTTTTTTCTTCAAACTAGAAAAAGTGAAAATTGAAGCACTTGACGAATATCATTTTCCTATTCAATTTAACCAACCGATTCGTTTTTTTCTCTTGTTCAAGAATTTTTTATATCGAACAAGGCCAGCAAAAAACAAACTCATCTGTGTTAGATCAACATAATGCATACACATATGGTCTTAAAACACGAATGATTAAACTAATGCAAACGAGTCTTCGTCGCTGACACACGCAGAACTTACAAAAAAAAATGCAAAAAAAAAAATAACAGGGTTCTTTTTTTTTCTCTTTCTGTCACATCATCAAAGAACAGAATAAAAGTAGACGAGCGAAGAAAAAAAAGTAAAATCATCGTAACCTGAAATGGATTTTCATTTTTTTTCTTCTCTTCACATCAACAAATGTGTCACTATAAACACCGTATCAGCTGACAAATATAGTTGATGTAAGACTAAAGAAATGACGAGTGATTTAAGGAATTAATATCGATCATGTTTAATATATTGTTTCTATCTTATCTTGTGCAATTTATGTTTACTATTATATTTGCGCATGATGATGTTAAATCTAAGCCACAACAATATCAAAGTTTTTTTAATGGACCACAAAGTTTTTATCAACAACATCAAATGACGAATATCGATAGTCAAAAATGGTATTATTCATCAAATCAAAAACCATTAGCTTATTCATGGTATTGGACAAATCAAGATGTACCATCGTCAAATTTTTATAAAAATACATTACCTTCGAAACCAATTGATCCATTAAGAAATGGAGCTTGTGGACGAAGTCAAATAACAAATCGATTTTCACGTATTATGGGTGGACAAGATGCTGTCCCTCATTCATATCCATGGATGATTTCATTAACAAAACGATCTTTAAATAATTTGCATCTATGTGGTGGAGTTCTTCTTACAAGACGTCATGTTCTTACAGCTGCACATTGCATCGAAGATTTCGATGGAGTTAATGATTTAAATGTTATAGCTGGTACTCATTATAGTACTGATAAAAGAAGTCCAGCATCGGTTATATCAATAACTATGCATCCTCAATATGATCCAGATACATTTGCTAATGACATTGCTATTGTAACACTTCGCTCACCATTACCTGATAATGATCCACGTATTAATACAATATGTTTACCACCTGATGATGTTCCTGGTAAAAGTTATCCACCTATGAAAATATCCGGTGTTGCTACTGGTTGGGGATCAATTTCTTTTGGTGGTGATCCATCAGTAACATTGAAACAAGTTGTTTTACCGATTCTTGATGCAACAAAATGGCCATGCAGTGTATATATTACTTATCTTCCAGGACAAATTTGTGCAGGAGAACTTCAAGGTGGTTCTGATACATGTCAAGCTGATTCGGGTTTTTATCTAGACAGTTTCATGTCTGTTGTAATTAATTTCTTATTTATTTAAGGTGGTCCATTAATGATAGAAAATTCAGATAGTCGTTGGGAAATCGTTGGTATAACATCGTTCGGTAAATCATGGTAAGATAAGAAATCCGAAAAACAAAAAGATTTGATATTCAAGATAATATTCTTTTATTTCTTTAGTGGTAAGCCAAATACACCAGGGATTTATACACGTGTAGGTACTTATAATACCTTTATTCGGTCAACAATTGGTCTCTCAAATTATAGTCCATATTATTCGTCTTCTTCTCAGTTATTTTCATTGAATGAATTTTCATTCAGTTTTATTTTATTGATAGTATTTTTTTTATTTTAATGAGAAAACAAAAAACCATAAATTTATATTGTAAAATCTGATTAGGGGTGTTTTTTCTTACATTCATTCAAATAGACGAAAATTTTTATATATCTATGCCATTGATTCTTTTCTTTTCTTTTTTGGTTTCTATTCTCATCATCATATGGATGTGTCAGACCTATTATTGTATATACGTCGTTTTTTATTGGCAGAGAAAAGAGACCATTTATAACAACACATCATCATAAAAAAAAACGTGGTAAAGATTTCAGGGTCTTTACACGCTTTACATACATATATATATATATATTTATGTGTCTATTTGATACACTTATGAAGAAGTGAGAGAGAGAGAATACAATGCAAATTGGAAAAAAGAAAAATGATAAATGTAAATATATATATATATTTTTTTTTTCTTTTTTAATCAAGCTGTCAAACCATAATCAACATACTAGAAAAAAAAATAATAAACGTAAATAAAAAAAGATAAATATTTAATAAAACCTGTTCTTCGTTAGGATCTGGTTCAAGACCGGAGTCGATTTTTGGTCTTGCATGCCATCGAAGTTTTTCATTAAAAACCTGTTTTAAATAAAAATAAAATATTGAAAATATTATACTAAAAAATCTGTTACCATTGGTGCAATATATGAATCTGGATCGTAAGAATCATTATATGCATCAATTTTTGCTTGAGATTTCCAACGAGGTAATTGATTAACAATCTAGATTCAAAGTAAAATTTATGAATGTGCAGTGTTGGTGTCAATACTGAAATTTTGAACAGTAAGTCACTGATGCAAGGCCCATCGGGGTACTGATATCAGTGTTGTACTAATTACACTGAATCGGTGACATCCGTGGTCAGTCAACTGTAACTGTACATATCTAGTCAAATTTAAGCTCTAAAAGCAATTATGTTTTTTTATTGTGTGCAATTATTGATTGTCAGAATGTCAAAGAATAGCATATAAATCGAAAAGTTAATAATAGCACGAATCATGCAGTCTTAGTTTAGATTTTCTTTGAGAAACTGATAGGTATAGTTTTAACGAAATCGAATAGATTTAGTATGTTTTCTTAATGTTTACTACAATCAACAGAAGTCGTAACTTTCTTTGAAAAAATATGTAACAGTGAGAAATTTCTCTTTTACTCAACAACAGAATACCTACAAATAGTTCTAAACGCGGAAACAAGATTCTAAAAAATAGAAGAACAAAGAATTAGCAGAATTCAAAGTGCTCTTCTCTGTTCGTTCATTATCGTACGAGGAAACATATCCAACTCTTAACCGTCAATCGAAGTGATATCTCGCTCAAAAGTAGGACTCTGTAGGACTAGAAAAAGCGTAAAAAAGACTACTTTCCATTAACATTCCTTATGGAATTATGATCGTTTCATCAAATTTTCATCTGAATTTTATTCATGAATAGCTCTCTTGAACCTTTGAGTATCCTGACTGAAAGTTTCAGCCAAAATAGATGGTTCTTTTTCGACATATTAAATACTAAAAAACAAGTTGGCTTTATGGCATTTTTTTTGAAAACCCTATATTTCGAGAAGAAACCATTCGTTTTGACTAAAACTTTCAGAATATACTCAGAATCAAGAATCCTATTCATGAGCAAAAGTTAAGCTGAAAATTCTTTCCCCATAGTTTTTCTATGAATACCTTGCCAAAAACCCAAAATCCAATCAAACGATCATAACTCCATAAAGAAGGTCTATGGGAATAAATTCTTTCAAACTTTCTCTAGTCTCACTGAGTTCTACTTATAACCATAATATCACTTCAATCGTCGATTAACAGTTGGATATGTTCAAAGAGATCGAACTTTCACCAATAGGATATTTGACAAAGGTGAAATTCTAAAATCCTTATGTTTCATTCTTAATTGGCAATAGCAAAGCGATAAGGAACTAAACATCACAGATTATCACGTTTAGTCATAAAGAAAAGAAAAGATTCTAACAATTAATCATGTGATTCTTCTACAGTCTCAAAGATATTGACATTAGATAGTAAATTGAAAAAATTCTATTCTTTTTAAACTCACTCTCGGTCTTGATTGTTCTTTTAAGTTCTCTAGATATTCTTCATTACGAGCATTAATTTTTGGTGATTTTGTAATCCATTTAAGTTTTTCTTGATAAATCTAAAAAAATAAAATATTACATTAGTATATGTTTCGAATACGTATTTAATTTCATACCAAAGGTATTGATCGTTTTTGTCGCATACGTTCAATATAATCATCGTTTCTTTGATTAATACGTGGTCTTTTTTGCCATTCAAGTTTTCTCGATTCAATTGGCTAAATAACAAACAAAGTAAAAAAATTCAAAAACGATAGTAAATCGATTTTATTTTCATACAGGTAATTTCGCTGATTTTTGCCGTTTTATATGTTCATCAAAGTCTGGATTTTTATGATCAATACGAGGTTTATGATTTTTCGGTTTGCGTTCTTGTGGAATACTCTTTATTTAATAGAAAACAAACATCTAAAAGTGAAATTCACTATAATCAATAATTTACTTGAACGTAAAATTTTTCTTTTTGTTGAACTTTTTCACGTTCTTTGTGTTTAACATATTGTTCATTATAATGATCAGTTCTATGAACAGTTGGCCATGTAAGTTTTTCATCATAAATCTTTTTAAATAAAAAGAAAAAGAACTTTTTTTTTAATTAAATAATAAACTTACAATAGGTTTTGGTGCACTTTTAATTCGCTCAATAGCTTCTTCATTGTGAGAATCAATTTTTGGATCTGCTTGCCATTTTATTTTTTCCTCATAGATCTTGTTTTTTTTAAATTAAAATAAATAAATTAGATAGATAATTTAATAAAAAAAAGTATACTTGAGGTTTCGGTGCTCGAAGAATATTTTCGACAACTTCTTCATTATGTGAATCAATTTTTGGTTTTCGACTCCATGTAGGTTTTTGATCAAATATCTTGTAAAATATAATGAGCAGTTTTTTTTTCTTTTTAATCCAATAGAAAAAAAAAATATATACTTCAGGTTTCGGTGCTCGACGAATACTTTCGACAACTTCTTCATTATGTGAATCAATTTTTGGTTTTCCACTCCATGATGGTGTTTCATCATATATCTTTTTCTTTGGTGCATTAATAATTTTTTCCATGGCTTCATCGTTACGGGCATCAATTTTTGGATTTGCATTCCAATCAACTTTTTCTTGAAAAATCTATATTGAATAGAAAAATGAAAATTATTGAATTTAGATAGATAATTAATTGTGTATACTTTAACAGTTGATTTCGGTCGAACATAACGAACTCGACGTAGTGTTGATGTTGTCTTTAAAAGAAAAAGAAAGAGTTTCATAAACAAAAATTACATGGAAATTAAATGCTAATTACTTCTGCAGTAGTATCTCGACGTGTTTTTCTAGGGGGTACAGTGGAAAAAGATGAATTTCCTCTACTGTCTTCAAAATCATTATCATTGTCTTCATCGTCATAATTATCTTCTTGGTCATTTGTTTCTACTTGAATAACTTTTGATGATCGTTTTATTGGTTGCGAACGATTTACTGATGAAGACTTGTCCACAACAAATGATCGATTTGGACGGTCAACAACATCATAATCTAAGACATTACCATGACCATCAGTTTGGACAAGAACAACTCGCTAAATTAAATTAAGTTGTTTATTTGATTTAATAATTTTTGTTTTCTTTGTTCATACTTCACTTTGTCGAGCTCGTGGCATTATTGACAGAAAATAGTTGGCGTTACTATGAAGGCAATGCAAACACAATACAGAAAATGTTTATACGTTCAAGTGGAAATAAGTGTTTCACTTGCTTTTTTTTTCATGTAACAGTGAGACACATGAATAAATAGTGATCAAAAGAGAACAAAACAAACAATCCTACTCATACATATTCAAAAGAAAAAGAAAAAAAATTTTTCTTCAACTTTTTTTTGTCATTTATAGTGTTATTGTGTAGCAAACAGGGCTCGAAACGGGCCTCANAATACAGAAAATGTTTATACGTTCAAGTGGAAATAAGTGTTTCACTTGCTTTTTTTTTCATGTAACAGTGAGACACATGAATAAATAGTGATCAAAAGAGAACAAAACAAACAATCCTACTCATACATATTCAAAAGAAAAAGAAAAAAAATTTTTCTTCAACTTTTTTTTGTCATTTATAGTGTTATTGTGTAGCAAAGCTAAAATAAAACATATGTCTAAGTACACCTATGTAAAAATAAAAAAGAGATTTCACGAAACGAGCGTTACAATTAACGCCCAAAATTGCGTTAAAAGATAAATTAACGAAGTTTCATGAAGAAAATTCCACTGACTTTTGTTAAATTTCAGAAACTCGTAAAAATACGTTAAATTTGTCACACTTTTTCACGCGTGTTTCTTTTTTTAACGGCAACTAACTCGTCACATGTCGCTAAATATTGCATAGTCGTTTTCACGTGTGCGGAATTTTAACAATGTTTCTTGAGTTATCTTGTTTATAACATATCTTATCGTATTAGCTATCCTTAAATGTTACATTCGTTTTCACAAGTGTAGTACAATAAATTTCCCACTTGGATTATATGTCACCTGTATAAGTGTGTAGAAAAATCATTCACATATCTCGCCATCTAATGTACATATATTGGAACATGTTCAATTATAGCATATTCTATGAATAGTGCTCAAATCAGCACCAGAATCAGGATTTTGAACTAGGATGATGACTGAGACTCCTTAGTTGCCATAGTGGCACGCTCTGGTGATAATGTTAATATCGGTTTTGATCATATTTATCTGTACGTCTTCATTGATCATTTAAAAATTGATTTGAATTATCTAATATCATTATTACTATTAGCATTTCTATTTTCAATATCAAAAGATTTGTTGAAATGTAAATTTTTTTTCTATTTGAAAAATATTAATGTATTTAATTTTATATCAGTTATCAATATGATGAAAGATATTTGAATAAGCTATTGTATATTATACAAACAAATAAAAATGATTGTTTTAGCTTCGAAAAAGAATTTTACGTATAAAGGTATGCAGTGTTGATGTAAATACTGAAATACTAGTAATGAGCTACCAACACATGTTTCATTGGAGCACTGATTATACTAGCATTGATGTTCACTAAAACACTGATATCTGCGTTAGTTCCAACATGAAGGTACTAACACTATCGAAATATGTACTTTTTTTAGCGATGTGATCCAGTCCTTCAGTATACATTGATGTCAGTGACACCGTATAGTCGGTAACGTTGATGATCAGTAAAGTGAAGCTGCACATCTCTATTTATGTATGTATTGAATTTTACGAAAGTTTTCGTATTTTGAAAAAGATAATTATGCCATGAGTAATAGTCAATTTTTATTTAGCTGAATCTACTTTCTATCATGCAATATTATTGATTGATATATTTTAGTAATGTCAGAAAGAAAATTTTTGCAAATATGTTATTATGAAAACGCAAGCAGTTTCAATTATGATAATCGTCATAATTGCTGTATCTGGTTTTTTACCGTTAGATCAATGAAATGAAAGACTTATAATTATTGTATTTGGCATTTATCAATTAAAATTTTTTTTTTTATTCTCGTTAGAGGGATAGATGACCTCTGGTATAATGGAACGAATATTTAGATAAGAACTCATAAATGTAAACCATATTTTATGTGTTGATTATTTCTATCATATAATTCCTTGCTTTTACTAATATGAATGCTTTCAAATTAAATACAATATGATAAAACATATTTTTTCTTGTTTATGTATTTTTTTTTATTAAACGTCTGTAAATATTGTAAGTTGCACAATCATTGTGTTTCCTCATTCATTTGTAAAGAAAGAATACTGTTTAAATCCGTAAAAACTAAGAGTGAGAGGAAGGAAAATTGGTTTTTCTCACTTGAATTATAGAAATAATGATTGATTATTTTCAATAATAGACAATAGAATTTTTTGATTCCTTCAAAAGGAAATTACTGATTAGTGACTCAAAGTAAAATTCGATATAAGTAGTTTAATAACTAAAGATTTCACTGTTGTTTGAAGTCTTTTCTTTTCGGTAACATAAGCATTGAAATATGTCTAGTTACTCGAAATGTATTTAAAGAAATAATTTGGATAATGAAGTTGTCAAGTACAAGTAGGAAATCTTTCTTAAAACAGATTGTTTTTTTAGAATTGAAGTATAATAAGTAGAATATTTTCAATTTTACTTATTTGACATAGTGCCGCATTACTTTCATGTATGTTTCTATGAACAGTTATTCAAGATTGGATAATAAAAACTATGCTAAAAATCTTTTATTGCTTCATACAATTCAACTTCGACTCGGAAATCTTGTTTTCAATCAGAGTCATTTGCTATATGAAGAAATATGCCGCTTTTATAGTCTTGTTAGCATTAAAAAATTCAAAATTCAAAAGAATTAAAATTCTATAAATAACAAAAAGGCAATCATCACTTGTACAATGTTTTTATTTTCATTTAATTTGTTTCAGCACTAATCAATAAAGTTAATGAAGATTAAGCTATACCAATTGTCATACTATTTTCATTTATTGATTATCGAATTCAAATATTGATCAATATTTTAAAGTTCAAGCCTTATTCAGCAAACGTCTACGGTTTGACTTAGAATCAATTCTCCTCGAAATTTCTCATATGAAAACTTTATTATAAACACATATATATATATATATCGAAAACATCTATATATGATTATCAGCATAGATGATTATGACAGATATTTGAAATAGTATCAAAGAGCAAAACTGATTTTCGATCTTAACGACATTGTTTTACTTTCGTTCATTTCTAATGGTCTCTCATGATCTTTGATGACTTCCAATACTCTAAAACTGTACCAGTACTATTTGTATTTCTAATCAGAACTTGTATATTACAACTACAACGTGATTTTGTGATCAGAAATAAAATATAATCTAAGTATAATGCGTAGTAAAAAAAGAAATGAAACACTTTTGTCTTCGTTTTTTTAAACTAGGAGAGCATTCCAAAGGTTTCGTCTTGAGTTCATGTGATAGAAAATTTTTGGCTCTTCGAAACTACGGAGTTTCTTTTTCAGGTAACCTTTTTCTTGACAATGAAAAAAGGAGAATGTTCATTGGAGCTCAGTTGGTCAACAGCAACAGTTTAAAAACTGAAACTGATAAATTGTTTTCGAAAAAAAGAGATTTATTGACACTTACAACATAGTAAACAATTCTCCGCAAAATAGTCAATCGCTCAAGTTATATTAACAACTTTTAGAAAAAAATATGTGATTGAAAAATATATTAAATAATAATTGAAAAATCGTCTGACATATCTTAGACAACATCTATTCTTATTTCGAAGTAACCTAAATACGATCATAAATGGGCTCAAATTTTACCTGATTTTCTTCAAGCTTTGACGCTATATTAGATGGTATGTTAGTAAATCTTTCATAGTGTACGTCTAACTCTGTAAACCATACTTCCGAGTGCATATTTCATAAAAATTAACATACGTAAAATTCCAAGTCTTTTAATTTTGAGCAATACTTTTACCCCCTTTACAAAGATCTTAGCAGTGTAGTGCATGAAAGCCTTTATTTACTAATGTCATTAACTACCACATTGAAATAAGACTAAATGACACATAGCATTCTACAAATGGAACTAAGTTCGTCAAAAATATCGAAGACTACAGTGGATCGATTGAGCGCACTTTGAGTTTCTCAATTTTTAGCCGATTAGAAAACTTATCTTAAAGATAAAGTCGGCAGTTCTATAGAACGGAGAAAGAAACTTTGAGAGTGTGTTTCTAATTTTTCAAAGAAGGAAATAAAACTACTCAATTTTCTACACATGATTCGTTACATATTGAAGTCATGCCTGTTCTTTCTTATTACAATTTAGCGTATTAAAATTGTAATTAGTCAATTGCTGCGAATTAATGTATTTTCATTTGCAAATCATTTTAAAGCTTTCCATCGACACTGAAACTCGAATACGTAATATTTTTTAGAAGGCCACAATACATCACAAATGTTCTCTGCCAAGATTTCAGCAAGAGGTCCTATGACTTTCGTTGATTCCTACATTTTTAAAAATATTTCTTGCATTAGAAATCATTTTGTTTCTTCATGACTTGCATTCTGATTGCTTTTTCCTCACACATATGTATTAATACAAGACGATAAAACGAGACGTTGAATCTGAGCGAGGCCCTGATTCGAAAACAAGTTTTTGCTGGAGAAGAGCGGCGTAAATCTGAGAAGGAAAAAATGACTATAAAAGGAAGAGATCAAGAAATTCTTCATTGTTTTGTGCTCTAATTTCTATCTCTCTGGAATAATTAAATAACTGAAAAATATATTGATACTAATAAATTCAATAATACTATTGTACTGAAATATACTGATATTATTTTTTTTTATTGAATTAGATCATTGATTAATTGAAATGAATGAGTATGCCGAACGAATATCTTCAATAACAATTCAAATTCTACAAACGAAACACATGAATCTAGTTCACGTGAAACAAGCACATCACGATATTACATTGCATTTAATCATTCTCACAAAAAAAGCCTTCAAAATTTCCTGATACTTCTATATAGTTTGTTTTACTTGTTAATAAATTTTTTATTTCAATAATTTCTTATTGAATGAGCTCTTTTTTTTAGTTAGTACAATAGGTTGTTTGATGAGCATAGCACTGAAGTTGAATCGATTGACAAGCACTATAACACGATGAACAGCCATTCGTAGTAACAACTTCATAATAATGATAATATCCAGTTGATAATTGGCAAGCGCATCCACATCGTAACGATCCACTTGGTATAGTTGCTGTGGAAGTGATTGTTTCCACACAAGTACCTTGTGTTTGACCGAATTGATTATTTACACATACATGTGGATATTGTTTAGTACAAGCTATACTACATGCACCAGCTTGACATGAAAAAGCATTTGTATTACCAACAAATGTAGGTGTGCATAAATATGAACCTGTATTACAACACGAACATTGACATGAATATGGACCACCAATTACAAGTGAATTCGTAGTTGTTGTAGTTGTTGTTGTAAGACATTTTCCAATAGCTTGACCGTTTCCAGGTGATACATTACATTGATAATATCGTGCTTTGCAAGCTTCTAAACATGATGCATCAGTACATTGTTGAGCATCGACTAAACCGGGTAATTGGGATGCTTGACATCCTTGACCAAAACAACACGAACATGAACATTGATATGATTCGACTTGGCCAATATTTAAAAGATAAACAGAAAAAGTCACTATTGATATAAGATACATGATATGACAGTTTTATTAGTCTTTGTCTTATGCTTTTTAAATGAGAAGTGCGAAACTGAAAAGTATCATAAGTATTTAACATAAGAAAATCTTCTTCAAATAAAGAAAATGATTGAAAAAATCTGCCATGACAATAGTCGAGTAATAAATATTAAAATAGAATTTGATCCGCTGGTTTCTAAAAAAAATCGATTCTTAATCCACAAGATGAAAAAATGTTTCTTTTTTTTAATAAAATTTTGTTCTTCTTTTCATGATTCACCCCATATTCTATTTACTAATAACCAACTGCTTCTCCACAATTAGAATCGAATTAAATTTCTCATGAATTGATGAACTTTCTAAGTACCAACTTTTGAGGTCTAAAGTACCATTACGCACATCTATTACTAGTCATATTGACTGAAAACATAGTTATATAACTCTGAGAATCGTATCATCTGGGATACCAAGTATAAAAGTAAAACATATGACAATGAGAAATCACATCATTACTGATATGTTTCTCTCGATAGCAATCCTTGTCTGTCTTTCACTGTTTAGTAAATCATTTGCTTCGGAATGTCCGAAAATTGTCACTCAGAAGAATTTTAATGCCACCAAAGTAAGTCGAATGTTTTCTTCATTAACGCTCTTTCTTAATTATTATTTCTATATTTCTAGTATTTAGGTCTTTGGTATGAAATAGAAAGAAATAATATTATTTTTGAAATAGCATCCAAATGTGAAAATGCTACCTATACAGCCAATGATAATGGAACAGTAGGTGTATATAATCAAGCTATTACAGCATATGGTGGTTATTATTCTATTCGAGGCATTGCAAGAGTAAAAGATCCTTCAGATCCAGCTGCTTTGGGAGTTATTTTTTCTAATCCTCGTAACACTCTTTCTTTGCGTTTCGTCTATCATCAAAACTATTTTTTTTATTCTATACAGCTCGAAAAGGTGATTATAATGTAATTGCAACCAATTACAATGAATATGCACTTGTTTATGCTTGTGAATCGATACCTATTTTTAGTTACAAAATGGAATTTATCTGGCTTCTTTCGTAAGTTTTAGTCCTATGATCAAATAAATATTCGGAGAGATTTTTATTTTATTTTATTTAGACGAACCAAATCATTATCGCCATCACGTATCAATGAACTAAAACAGATTCTAAAAGATATGGGAGCTAATGTAGATGGTGTCAAACCAACACAACAAGATTGCTCATAATTCTTTTTTTATTTATAATTCATATATAATAAAATAAGCTATATTAGTCATGAATTGATGTGATGGTTTCTTGTTCTCACTGAAAGCATTCATTTCTCAAATTATGAAAAACCAAAAGTGTGACTTCTTATGTTAAATATCATATTATATTTGATAAGGAAGTCTCTAACAAAGATCAAAGAAATTTTTGAAATACTACTATTTATTGTGCTAAGTTCTGTTGTATAATTCATCAATAAAGAAAAAGAGATGAGAAATAGCAAACGAAAAAATTTGTGTTTTTCTAAACCCATTCTTTTGGTTCTTTTAAAGCTTTCATAATTATTATGTCTGATGATTCTACTTGAAAAATCTATCGATATTTCCATTTAGCTACCGTTGGTAATGACATAAGAATATTTTCTGTTTAAGAACTAGGTGCGTCTAAACTATATTTTGTATCACAATCTAATCTAATATTCGTATTTGATTAATTATTTAGAAAATGTGGTCTTGATGGAAAATGTCGAAAAAGATAAACACGATAGAAGGAAACAACTAACTCAATATTAACGTGTTTAATTCAAACATATAACTTTTCTGGTAAGTGTTGAAGCATCCTCTGTATACAGTAGAGCCCAACGGGGGGGTTCAACATTTTTGGACTCGGACCCGATCTCGTCTGTGTCTGAGACCAAAGCAACGTGTTCTATTGAACACAAACAATTTATTCTCAACACTAACAACCAAAAGCAACTAGCCCTTTAGAGAAAACTGAAGATCAGTAAAACTTCGAAAAATATTCGCATACGTATCAAAAATTGCTTTAGACCCGGACCCGCTTTATAGAAAATTTCCAGACCCGGATCCGACAGGCTCTAGCATACAGTCAGCAAATATACAAGACTTTCAACTAGGATGATGGAAGATTAGTCATTTGTATTATTAAGCAAGAGAAAGAATTTAGCACTTACGACGTTATCATTTTCGATATTGTGCTTTCGACATTTTCCTGCTTGGAATTTTTTTCGCTTCGACATCTTCTGCCAACCTTGAAAATGTAGCCGATTAATATTCTTTATTTTAATCAGGTTGACAACCAAAAATTATCAGTTCTTAAAACTTGAGTTTTCTTTATTCGCTTCTGTTAATTAAAGAAAACACATCTCATTATTGTCATTATTAATACTCGTTTTTCTTTTCATTTTACGTTGAATTGTAACACTCGAGTGTTTTACAGAGACGGATGCATAAACTTAAAATAGAGTCACAAATGCAGACTGATGCATTATATAGGCATCGATATACATATAACAAGTTAGAACCTATATTTTGAGAGCAATAGAAAGAAAAAAGATATTTAAGATAAAATACAGATAGTACATTCCTAAGAAGAAGTAATTGTTTCAGTACATCAATTCATTTGCATGATAATAATAAAAATCTTATCAATATGATATTTTTCTTATTCTTAAAATCTATACACCAAAGTAAATATCAATCCAATCGAACTGCATCGTCTTCTTTATTTCATATTTATCAAAAAGTTTCTTTCTTTTCTCTATATACTCTGCAAAGTCAAAACTTTATATAGAAACCATATGTAATTATAAAAGCTTTATTTTTACAGACTTATCATGTCTTTCTTTAGTTTCAGACTATAAATCAATACAAATATCATCGAATATTTTTATTTCCATTAAATCATTGAACGAATCAAAGTGCTTGAATTTCTCTTTTTCTTTTTTTATATGGTATAAATATTATTACACTCGATTTAGTCTTTATCACTTTTTCCAATAACCACTGATTTACAGAATTAATATTAGGTATACAAAGTTGATGTGTACACAAAACAGGGTTTTATAAGAATCTGAATGTGATGGTCTAATAAAAGTAAACAAAAGAATGTATTCACCATATTGCCTGGCATGATGATGGAAAAAATTCGATCTTATGCGTTTTCTTTGACAAAGGCAATACATTGACACATTCTGAATGCCTTTTTCAATATCATATTGTACGATTGTGTAAAACGCGGTTTGAAATAGTTTTCATACGAATAACAGAATGAACGAAAATGCATTATCACTTCGTGCAAGTCACTTGTTTCACATAGACCGTATTGTGATATATTTCTATCTGACAAAGATAGAACATAAGAACTGTGAATAATAAGTACGAGAAAGAAAAAGAATTGTAATTATTTACTCAAAAGAAGCGAAGCTGTTTTCTATTTATTTAAAATTACATATAGCTAAAAGTGATTCTTTGTCAGATGAGTACTAACGAAAATAATCTTTCAGCTACCAGTGATACTGACGCCATCATCACCGAAACCTCCAGTAGGTTTTTCATGTTTGTTCAGCTGGAAGTATCTCACATAAATTTCATGCATTGTTTTGGGGCATCAGACCAACATTTTCAAGCGTTGCTACCAGTTTAAAGGAAATTATATATTTTTCACTCTACAATAACATTTGTTTTAGCCCGTAGTGGTCATAGTGATATTGCCACCTCGTCTACACCCTTCAAGAAACAATTCTATATATTATTTCATTTGGTATCTTGTAAAAGGACATTTTTGTGTATTGAACCAGAAAGTGTTACTTATAAGAATATTTGAGATATTCATGCTATTGAATAAAAACTTCGAACAATTTTCTACCATTAATACAAGAACCAGTTCATCCAATAGAACCATGATCGAATTTTAGTTTTCTTTTTGGTCAATTGGACATTGTATAGTTTTAATTCATGTAGATAGTTAAAAAAAACACAAAAGCAAAAATAGATAATGAAACCAGAATGAATAACTGCATTTTCGATCTTATTCATAGGAATGTCTATCATTTTCCACAAATCAGGTTCCCTGAATTCATCCCTAAATGAAATCCACATATATGGATAATTAATCGAGTAACGTTCATACTGGTGACCAAATAGGGATTTTAATTTAGGGATTTTTCAATTTAGGGATTTTTTTTTGAATATAACACATGCAATACATATTGTCATCAATTGCCATCCTGCTTCTACCATACTAGAAATGGTAGGTTACNGAATAGTGCATGGGTGTGGGTGTGGGTGTGGGTGTGGGTGTGGGTGTGGGTGTGGGTGTGGGTGTGGGTGTGGGGGTGTGGGTGTGGGTGTGAGTGTGAGTGTGGGTGTGAGTGTGAGTGGTTGTGGGTGTGAGTGTCGCTGTGGCTGTGCGTGTTGTTCTGCTCCTTTCCAATACACCCACACCTACACCCTAATAAAAAAGCATAAATGCTAAAAAATTAATTTGTAAAATATGACCTTGATGTTGCTGGGTGAGGATGTGAGTGTGTAAGTATATGTACATCTAGACCAAGACCCATCCACACTCACATTCACATTTTTAACGTTTCAACGTTTCACTTTGAGAATAAAATGAAAAAAAAAGTTATCTAGCATTCACCTATACCGTTTTCTCTTGAACTAGTTTCTTTAAATGATCTGAAATTTTACTCTCAGTCTTCGTTTAGAATCACGACAGTGGTTTATTGATACGAGCGATGGTGTCGATCTGCCGAAAGCACATATGGATTATGCTTCATTTCACAAATTAATATTCATCGATGCTAAACTGATCGGAGCTAATTTTATTGGTGAAGGTATCAATTAAGCTGATCTCACGAGAGACAATTTGCGTGATAATAATTAGTTTTGTTGACCGTGATCTATTTGAATACGCCGTGTTTGAACTCTATCAATTGCAGAATGCCAGTTTCAGACCTACGTATTTCAATAAACCTGATTTCGTCTTTGCGAATTTGTCTGGTGTTACAATAAAGTCACCCTAACTTGCAAATGTACTCTCATTCTAGTGGTGCCACATTGTCAGATGGAATATGCAGGTGCAATCGAAATATGGCCAAAACAGACAAGCAGAACATACGAGAATTCATTATTGGACGCTCACTGAATGTCGTATTGTTCAAGTTTCTTACAACGCTAGCAATATCATTCATCCAAAATCCCGCCCAGTGTGACTAGGATCGCGACCAATCGAACAAGATGAATGCTATTTTACAGTTATGGCTCTTGGCGTGGTGTTGTAATATCAATGGATAGAGAAAGTGCGCATTTTTCGTTGTCTCGTTAGACAGCAACATATCATTTTCTACGTTCAAGTCAGGTCTAAGAAAGCTGGTCAAACGAAAAAGCGTCGAGAAACTCATAATAAAAATGTACAAGGAATTTTTTAACAAAAGCGACAGCAGTGTGAAAAATAAAGAAATGTTAGTATATAGGCTGTCCCCAGTACTTAAAATTCTTGTAGTAAAACACTGCACAAGTACAGTGGACACGGACCTTTCTCCAGAACAACTGTCTTTAAGCGAGAGAAAAAAATAAAAAATGATGGGTGCGGGTATTGAAATAAGTCTTTTTGGACCGCACCACATGACCACACCTATACCCACACTCTGTTGGTAATGGCGTCTTCCGCTTTCTTTTTAGAATGCTTTAGCTTATTCATCTCATTGGAAGCTTTTTTTTATTATTATGAATTTTTCGACTATTTTCCGCATCAACCAATTTTCGTTCGACCAATTTTCACTTTTCCATTAAAGTCTGTTGTGGCATGATCAACTCATCTTTCGAGATTGTAACAGTCAGTGTCAAGCAATGAGATAGATATTGAAAGTTTTTAGGATAGCTACAGATTACAAGTACATCGATAAACTAGAGGCAATTCAAATTTGATTCATGATGTGTTTTTAGGTGACTTACACAAACGTCATTATGACACTATTGGCCACACAACAGAATAAATTACTGTTAAAACCATGCTAACTACGGGTAGCCCATGGAATAATAATATTTTCGACTTTTGTGATGATATCGATCTGCTTATTGAACATCAAGGACCATAAAAAGCTTTGATGTATAAGAGTATGCTTTTTGAAGATGATTCATCATTTATTAAAAATAAACAATGAGAAATCAACTAATCAGCATGTGAGCTGGTGTGGGTGTTATGAGCAATTATAATGCGTTTCGATCCTGCTGAAAATGTTATCAGACAGTTTTGTCGAAAAAATATACAAGTTCTGTTCAAAATGATCTAATGATCACAAACAAGAAACATGTATGATTTAGTGGTTATTAAGAGATGGATGTATCGAGCCAGCCATGACGTATCACAACCTGTGTGACAGGTCTCATCAGATAGTTTTGGCTGTGTATCTATTCGAACGATCCGTAGATCTAAATAAGGTGTGACGGTGTGTGAATGTGCGGGTAAAGGTCGATGTGGAGTATGGGTGGAAGATGTGAGTGTGGTTTTGTGGGATGTGGATTGTAGGTCTTGATATGGCTGCACGTGTGGACATGAATGCAGATGCAGGTGTCAAAAAGATTCACAGTCATGCCACTCTAGAGATCCAGACGCAGGTCTACACCCTGCGTCTCCTCCTTACCCACACCCTGACTAATGATATAATATTGCTACTCCCTCGAAAAGTTGGTGCTTTCTTGAGTTAACCAAGTGCAGTTTAAATATGTGAGTAACATTTCTTTAACAGTTGATCCAATCTCAGTGAGAAGACATACGTATAGAGAATGATTACCCATGAGGACATCCAAAACGATAACATGAGTATTTAAGCAATATGGAATATGATATGTGTAGCTTTTACGGAAACTATTAAATGGGCACATACTGAAAGAGAGATCTGTCTAGTTTTAAAAAAATGATAGCCTCAAACTTATACTTCGATGATATTGATAAACATACGTGAAGAAAGAGAATGAGAAAAAGAAACAAGCATGGTACTATTTAGTACATCTATTATCAAAATTTACATAGATTATCATAGACGTATACTCTCTACATAAATACTTTGATTATCATGTTCTTTTGTATGCAGAAAATTCGAGAGTTTGACTGGGACTATGTTCCATCAGATGATGCTTGTGCGAAATTTTACTCCTCTCTTATCGGTTCAGTAAGTGCTTAGTTTTTCAAAAAGTTAGTTTATTTCAAGAAATTAGTAATTTTACTTGATTTTGATCACCACAACAAAAAATAAAGTAGCAAATAAGATATACGTTTCTATATAAGACTATGCGGCTAATTGATATTTTAACATAGAATAAATTCGAAATCAATGTCTTGTCAGTACGTTTTCCCACACAATTTTCACAGCATACACGCGTAACATCGAAGGTGAAGGATATGGAGGAGGACGAGGTTGATCACGATTACTACCTAATGTTTCCCAACGCAATACATAGCGAATATTGACAACATTGTTTTGACCGATATCTTCGAGTATATGAACTCCCAATCCTGGGAAAGTACCTTCTACTTTAAGGAGTGAAGGTGGTATAGTTTCCCGTTGAAGTTTACCGGTAGCACTCAAATTTCTCGGGTCAATAGACCATGTTCCATTACCAAATTTAATATGACTAAATGCTTGCGTGAGGTTCTCATCATTTTCTTTCGTTACTCAACCTAGCGCAATAGCAAAACTCAGTGTGCCACCACCACCAAAATCCCAATACCATGGCCAATTAGTAATCTAATATTTCTTCCATATACCATTTTCGAGACGAGCCGTCCATGGTTGTGTATAATTATTTACATCGTTCTTATGTTAACTAATCGTTACATGTCCTTATTCATCGAAACCAAGTTTGGTGTTGCCATTAATAATTCCATCCTTTTGTGGTACGGGATCAACGATTTCGCAAGTTTCCGATGTCATTGGCAATACCAAAGATCTTCCAGCACCAGTCTCCCAAGACACCAAGTCTTTGCTACGTGCATAACTAAGATCATGATTGGTAGAGGCATCTGGGGATTCACGCCAAACCCAAACTAAATGAAAATAACCATCTGGACCTTTGATTGGTCCATCAAAATATGCATTACGTTTGCCTTCACCATCAGTCAACGGTTTATCAAGTAAACCTTTCCATGTTTTTGTTTTTAAATCGTAAAGATTGTAAATCTGATTACCATTGCCACTCATTCCCAAACGATACGTAAAGATAAATTCATTTTCTGGTCCATACATAAACATAGGATAAGTAGTACGATTTTCATCGGTACCAGTCATTCTATCCAATTGTACGAATGTAGAAGCATTTAGTGGTTGTACACTACGAAAATATATGAGTGGTACAACATGTATATTACCACTTAAATGTAAATATCCATCCTCATCAATAGCCATTACAATATAATTATGACTATCCCAATTTGTAATTAATGGCAACTTATTGATTGTCCATATACGCTCGCTCAAATTACGCTGTGCAATAGTCATTTGACGTGTATCATCGTAATATGCTATAAATCGATAGGGTAGATGTGTTAATAAAACAAAATTAACAGGATGTCCAGCCCATACCGGAGCTATGTCTAGTGAATCAACTACTATAGCATGTTCGGTTTTATTATCTGTTGATAATACGGCAGCAGGCAGCATCAGTGCAAGCAGAACGATCGCCGTAAAAATATACATGCTGCTAAGCAAAGTAAGAATTGCCAAGTCTCGTTTTGTTTTACCTCTGAATGTCAATGGTTTTGAAGCTATTATCTATGACATTCTTTGTTAAATAAAGCAGTATTTTTTTTTGTTATAATATTTACATTTCTATTGTATCTCTTTTTCTTCCTTATCTTACCAGTTAACTATTCATGATAAAATGTCGAAAACAACTAGGTTCACCCTTTGTTTTATTCTACCTCATTATGGAAGTTCAATATGAAAAGCACAACAATTTTCTTTTACTACTTCTCAACCGGAAAGTAATTCGTACGAAAGAAAAATAAAGTTCTCAAATTATAAGAAATCTTAACAGCCATGCTGAACATGCATCTTCTTCAACGATCTTTCATCATAAGTGCGTATGAAGAAAGAGATGATAAATGAATTTCGTATACAATCATTGTATGTTCAACGTTTATTGTTTGTATAAAGAAAAGATAGCTGGGAGTGTATCAATCGACAAAAGATACGACACTTTGAAAATAATAGAATAATACTTCTTGCATTGTTTTTACTATTTGAATTCAGCGTAGTTTCATAAGTCGTGAATCTTAGTTCTATTCTTTCTTTATACATGTTCAAACTTCTTAGCTGTTCCAATAGAAAAGATTGTCTAAGCAAAATTCAGTCAAAAATATGAAGTCGTCTTTCTCACTATCTGATAGATCATAGAACAAAATCAAACTTATTCTACGAGTAGTACGTGTTTAGCAAATAAAAATTTCACATCAAAGCATAGATATATAATTAAGTGTTACGTTTCTGTTAAGAATATAAAAACTTTTATGTGTTTTACTAATATTGGAAAGTTGACATTGAAAAGACAAAGGTTTTTTTTTCTGTCTATAAAATAATATATACTGTCTCATTAATTCTATCTATTTCTCAATTTTGAATAATACGATAGTGATAATTTGACTAATCATTATTTAATTTTAATCAGCATCTGAATATTGAAATTACTCTTGATAAGATTGCATTCTCCTCAACACTCTCTATATAACATTTAACAAATGCAACGACTACTTTAATTTATTTGTATTTACAAACAGATTTATTAAAACGGTATTTAATTTATGAACAAAATTAGTGAACTTGAACTAATATTTAATGACAATGAAACTATTAATATTTTTAAAACTGATTGGTTTGCTCGTTGATGTGAATATAAATTTAATAGTGCAGAGTTTCCTTATGATAAAAAAAATCTTTTTATGCCATTGCCACCACCAGATTCGGATCCACCAATTGTGCTAGCTGCAACCAATTACTTTGTTTCATGTTATTTGGATTTAATCCAGAAATGTCAATATCTACTTATGGATTCTGTTAGGTTAGCGTGAAATATACGATAGTAAGTTAATGGAATGACTCTTCTTTTTTTTTTGATCATCAATTTTTCTTTCTCTCGTATTATTCATCACATGTATGATACAGAATTATAAAGCAATGTGTCTAAAGATTCAATAAAAACTATTTTTAAATATCGTTTATTTGATTCAGTAATGGATTTTACAAATAGTGAAGATGAAGAAGAAAATTCGATTTTAAATTATACATATTCATTACTTGATATTAAATGCGAGGTAATTGATTCATCTAATTGTCAGTATATATTAGGAGCAATATCATTCGATGAACAAATAACATTTCCAAAAGTATGTGGTTATCGATTAGATCTACTTTCTTATTTCACTTGTGAATCCACAAAATGGAACAATTATTTCTGATCAAAAAAATTTTGTAGACCCTTGATTATCAATATTCTCAAATCTTATCTAGTGAAGAAGAACCTAAATTTTTTTTCTAAAAATTGGTTATGTTTCATGGTATTTTACTAACTTAAAATTTTCATGTCTTCCCGTTAATCGTTGAATAGCAATTTTATTATTAACAGAAAAAATAATCGAGCTAAAAATATAATTTGTGATTGTGTTGAACATGAAAAATGCATCAAATACATAAATTCAAATAAATTTTTTGTCAATGTTATCAGTGGTATACCTTTTGATGAAAAAACTTACAGACGTCGTTGTAGTTGTTTAAAAAAATATTTTAGTGATTCTTGTAAATATAATTCAACAAGAACATATTAAAATAGATAAATTAATATTTAAGGCAACAATATCCATACTTGTTCATGCATTATTATTTAATCAATACAAGACAATCAATGTTGCTCAAAAATTGCAAGATGTATTTGTTCTCATTGTTGTTATAGGACTCATTGTCAATTTCAAATCTAACTTTCAATGAAAAAATCAACCATTAATAGTTTAAATCAGTTCAATAATTATTATTCTTATATTAGATTTGATTATTTGTTTAGCTTTGTCGCGTGTGATTATTTTGTATCTATCAACATGTATGACAATTACAAAAGATCCATATTTATTATTAGTTAGCTATTTTTTTGTCATCAACTGTAACATTTATCAAATCTATTTTATCCACTCAAAGATAGAAATAAAGCTTGAACAGCTCTGTTAAAACAATCAATTCAGTTATTATTACTAGTCGCCAATAAATAGAAATTGATTGAATAAACACTTGTGTTCTCACGTGTTGTCGTTATATTGCTAATGTACTGGATTTTTTTTCTTCTAATGTATAATGGAATAATATAGAAATGCGTTTAGTTTTATCAGTATACAATAAGTATCATGCGTACAAAAATATGTCTCTTTCTATTCTAATCCACTTTCAGATATAGATATAATTCGTCAATTTTTTTCTTCGTTTCTTGTCGTGCACTTCTCAGAATAAAAAAAATGTCACCATCTTTTTTTCTGCACATAGAAAAAGAAAAGATTCTATCGTGCACTTGAAATTCCATTAAGTGAATGTTTTTCTGTTGCTTTGACAAACAATACTGTTTGATAAGTGCATACGTGTATGCCTAGCATGACAAGGCTCATTCAGAATTCTTCAATAGGAACGTAATCAACCTATGTAACGTAAGCATTTGGCAAATTTCCATCATTTATTTGTTTAGAGTATTTTACATAATTCATTCGTGCCAGTTATATTAAAATAATCAGCAAATTTTCCATAGGTTTTTTCCTTCTGTATTATTCGTCAAATATAATAATTTTAAAATGTAATCTGCTACTTAGTCAATCAACTATTTAAAATATCAATTTGGATAAATCAATCCTAAAGACTATACATACTTCTAATATATTGTCTTATTTAATCTCTTTTTGATATAAAACAAGTGTGAGACAACTTTCGATTATATTGAATCATGAAAATTTATTTTCTTGTATTTATATGGTAAGTATTGTATATCGTACATTTAACAATTTCATATTTTTTTACTTTATTTTTAGCATATGTATGCACACGGGTATGTTTCATTACAAAAACAGTTACATCCATACTAGTGTTCTGTTAAATGGTTTTGTTTCTTTTCTATTGTAGCACTGTCTGCGATGGATGATAGTGAGATTACATCATATCAAAGTTTTTGTGATCCATTAAAAAACAATGGTGAATGTTCGAATAATATTGATTGTCGATGCCTAACGGTAGTATCAACAGGAGACCAAATTTGTACACCTCATGTAGAATGTTCTCGTGCAACACCTTGTAATTCAACTGACAAATGTGATCAAAATGATTCAATATGTGTCAAAGATAATCAATGCAATGGTCAACATTTCTGTTATCCAGCTGCGTGGACTAGTCCAGATATATGTCCACCACTCGCGACAAATGAAAACATAAATAATGGAGAATGAACTGCAACTGCTAACTAATTACATTCATTTTTATTTCAACAGTATAATGTTCAATTTTAAGTAATGTTTATAAATATGATTTTTGAACGTAAATTATTGTACATTCATTTCAAAATGGAAATATTTCATTCAAGATAAGGACAGTCAAATACGTTTTCTAGAATTCTTACTAGAAAGCAGAATGATTATTTTAAATACTGTAGACGAGATAAATAAATTTTTTTAAATGAAAAATAAGATTGATTACATCCCTGAGCTAAAGTCTTTTCCTAATCTCTCTCGTCTTTAAAGCTTTTCATATTTACTTCAATTTTATTATCGAGCGACAGTATGAAATAGCTGTGTTTTTTTTATATGATCCATAATTACCATTTTTATTACTTAAGGATTTTATTTATCTTCCTATATCAGCAACCGAATTGAGAAGCAAGTCAAGTAGCAGATATTTTCATGTCTTTTTTATTTCTTGCTTTAACTCTTGATTTATTTCAGTTTTTTTTAATTTATTGCGCCCCTTATCGTCGAACAAACTATTCGGATATATGCTGCACTCAAACACTCCTTGTGAAATTCTGTTTGAAACGCATTTCCAGATGTTCAACTGGAGAAGATATTTAATTATAGGAACAATTTTTATGATATCTAAAAATTTCCTAAGTTTTCTTGAGTTGTAATCGAGTTTGATGTTATTTGTCTCAATAAAAATCATATCGTTTTCATTAAAATTTTGATACTGTCAAGATATAATAAGTCGTTACTCGTGATAATTATCTGTGAGTTAGGATCGTTTTTTAAAGGTAAATCAAAATTTCCATTATTTCCACGTAATCGACGTCGAACAGTGTTTGGATCTATGTTCAATATCACCTGTTTTTTTAAAATTTTTTACAAAGTTCATTTGATTTGATGATCAACTCATGTTTGCCAGTATTAGTAGCCTCGGAGCCTATTTTCTTCAATATGACACGTGTTCAAGCTGTTCTAGATCAATCGGACAGATTTTCGTTTGTTGTCATCTGCAAGCTAATGTTGCACGACTTTTCGTTCAGAATATATGTGCTTCGAGCTAGCTTCTTCGGATATGTTAGGACCTAATCGATTAGGGTGAAGAAAAAGAATTACATAACATTATGATAGAAGAAGTTGCATGCTAAAAAAACATGATGCTCGACATCGGTTCACATTTTTACATATTGATAATTGCAAGAGGGGAAAAGCGGATCCTGGTGGATCCTGGGATTCATTAGGATCCGCCAGGATCTATAGGATCCACCAGGAATCCACTAGGATCCATCAGGATCCACCAGAACCCACCAGAATCCATTAGAACTCATTATCATTTATCAAGATAGATTAATGTTCTGAATAGCCACAAAAGCAAGGAAATCAACCAGATTCATAAAATACGGATGCATAATTCAAAATGTGTTCTGGATGAATCAATGTGAGCACCATGTGTTATTTATACAACTATGACTAGTCTACTTTACAAAGAAAAAAGGGACCTTGAGACATCCCACGATCTGTTGGATTCCACCCGAAGCCATTAGAATACATGGAAACAAAGTAAGCAGACGAAGAATTGGCCCTAGACT